>JAJJWX010003519.1:0-14375 GCA_023529315.1 Papaver bracteatum
TTGATAAATACCATCAGCGTGCAACTTGGTATATGTTTTTTGGTGTTGTTGGAATTGGTGGTTAGCTTCTTGACTGATCACAACTATTCCGTCGGGAAGGTAAAGTAATTGCAACCCTGGACAACCTCATCAAGTTGCTTCCAACTTTGGAAACAACTTGACCAAGTTGCTTCCACTATTGGAGACAACTTGAGATAGTTGCTTCTTTTTTCAAGAGACAACTTGAGAAAGTTTCTTTTACTTTTGGAGGAAACTTCATCTAGTTGATTCCATATTGGAGGCAACTTGAGCTAGTTGTTTCCAGTTCCGAAGAAACTTGGTTATGTGTTTGGGTCCATTCATTCATCGCAAATCATCTTATACCTATATCTTAGAGTAGTTGTGATGAATTTGTGGTGTAATGGTAACACAGGGTTGTGTTGAGTTGTTGATGATGGTTGTGCTGCTGATGCTCATGCTTTAAAGTCAAGAGGGTAGATGAATGCTTAGGATGTGGTGTTTTATGGTGGTGGTTTGAATTGTTGTTTGAGTACTGATGGTGTGGCGAACCTATGGTGCAATGGTAGCACAACTGACTATATGTCAGAAAATGTATGTTCGACTCACACTAGGTTCGCTTTTTAGTGTAAATTTTTTATTTTTTGGAGACAACTTGTGATAGATGCCTCCATATATGAAGACAACTTGCGCTAGTTGCTTTCACTTTTGAAGACAACTTTGTGTTAGTTGCCTTCACTTTTGAAGACAACTTGGGCTAGTTTCCTCAGATTCGGAGACAACTTGAGCTAGTTGGATCCATTTTTGTTTTGCAACTTGTTCATGTACACAATATTTATTGGAGACAACTTGAACTAGTTTCCTTCACTTTTGGAGACAACTTCAGCAAGTTGACTCCACATGTGGAAGGAAACTTTGTGCTAGTTGCCTTCACTATGGTTTTTATGCTAGTTGCGTCGGCGGTGACGGTGGGTGGCGGCGGTGATGGACAGTGGTGGTGATTATTGGAGGTGGTGGACAGTTATGGTGGTTGTGGGCGGTGATGGCGGTCGGCGGTGGTGGTGGGTGGCGGCGGTGGTGGTAGTCAGCGGTGGCGATTGGCGGTAGTGGACAGTGGTGGTGGTTGGTGGTGGCGGTGGCGATGTGGCGGTGGTAGACAATGGTGGTCGTCGGTGGTGGTGGTTGGTGGTGGTGTGCGGCGGTGTACAATGGTGGTGATAGTTGGCGGTGGACAGTGGTGGTGGGAAGTTACGTAGTATTTTTTTTAATAGTGGTTAGTAGTTTTGTATATACACTATACAAAAGAGGGTATTTTAGTAATGTATTATGCTTAGGGGTATTTGTAAAGTTCATAAGGGTATTTTTGCAAGGACATCCATAGCAAGGGTATATAGATAATGTTCCCTTTTTAGAATTTTGTTTTCGTTTTTAACAGTCTAATCTTCTCTTATTTGTATCTCTCTTTGTGTCTCTCGTGATCCAAATCAAGGAAAGAGTAAAAAACTAATCAGAAGAATGAATAGAAGAAGAAAATCAGAAAAGATATTTTCTCTCATGGAGAACTAAACAGCAGATCTAAAAAATTGATGGAGAAAGATCACGATGATGGTGACCGTTGGTGGGTTGCTGAAGGTGCTAGAAGACATGGGTCGTTGTTGGATATCGATTTTGTTGGAAGAATGCTTGAGGCTCGATATATTGATACTTTTGTCATTAACAAGAGATGGGGTTGAGGAAGATGACCATAGTTGGACAATGAGTTTGCAACGATATATTGATACCTTCTGCAATTAATGAGAGACTAGATAGTAACCCGTGTTGCGCACCGGGTACTTGTTAATTTTTTGTTGCTTTGATGGTTTGGAACAGTGGTCCAACTACATTCTCAACTCCTTGAGTAGTTATTTCCGGCAATTACGGGGTTTGAAACCCTACCTATGCAGTGGGAGGGAGCATAACCATAGACCATTTGATGATTGGCAACTTGTTAATTTTCTTTGCCGGTGAATTTTTATTTTTATGACATAACATATATTGATTTGTTTGTCAGCACCAAACATTTGGAATACAATATCTTGAATCACATTCCTTAAAATTTCTATCAAACAGATTGTGTGCATTTCTCCAAAGAAAAGAGGTACAAAAGACCTCAGTGTTTATTATTATTTGGGTTTTGTTATCTTGTGCACCCATGCACAAGATAACACCCAATCATTGGCATTGGAAATGATAAAAACCAATAAAAAAATATGAGAGATAATATGTTATGCATTGGAAAAGGGAACATGTACACTTATATAGAGAAAAATTCAAAAAATCCATGATTGTTTCCCTTCTCCAATGCATAACATATTATCTCTCATATTTTTTTATTGGTTTTTATCATTTCCAATGCCAATGATTGGGTGTTATCTTGTGCATGGGTGCACAAGATAACAAAACCCTTGTTATTTAACAAATTTGATTGTCAGATAGTCAGCCAGGAAGAATAAATGAAGTGTCTTTTGACTCATTTCTACAACTCATGCACCACCATTTCTCCATGACTTACCGTTTATGCAAACCTATGATTAATATATATATAAACATAATCTTTTATCCTATTGCACTAAGTTAGCTAACGTCAGTGGAATCTTTTAAACTTGGGGTACGAAGTAGTTCATATTACAAACATGACCCCAACAATAGACGGAAAACAAAACACTTCACTAAAAATTCATATTTCACGGATCATATATAGAATAAGGACTGTGCAATACATTCATCTTAATCTTAGGAACACCGCTGAGTTTGTATTTTCCATTCGTTATATAATTGATATGAGGCAATATTTTGTTCCAGGTTATCAAAAGTGAGACATATGACCTGAAAGAACACGGAAGAAAACGGTCTTGGATGTATGATGCTTGGGAGGGCTAGTAGAGAAGACCATTGAGAATGGGAACACTTAATACTTGGAAAATTCTTATTAAGTATGCTCCTTGAGCTCTCTCCTAAGCTGAACTATGAATTGTCTCCACCAGCTAGTCCCCCACTCTTGTGACTTCAACAGGTTCCTTGCTTTATCCAATTCCTTTAGCACCTACTGTTAGAATCCATCCAAAGAATGAATTAATTAATAACTTATCTGCGAAGGTGTGAAAAGATTATGTATATTACCATTTGCGAGATTGAATAAGAAGTCAGCTGGGTTGACAGTGACAGAAGTAAAAAATCCAAGTGAAAAAAAAAATCCAAGGCAGTCGTTGCAGGTCCATGGTAGATAGCCATCGTTACAAATGTTTTCTATCTGAACTAAACAATATTTCTGCTCATACAATCGACCAACTTACTCAAATATAAAGAAGATAGAAACTGAAGCCTCCAATGTCTAAATCAGATATAGTAACGACTGTAGGAAAAGATATTATCCAGAAGAAACCCCATAAATGGAACAATTAATCCTTAAGTACGACAATTTTGTCTAGAGTTATCGTTATGTACTTAACCCTTTTGTGATCCAACCTATGTAACACATTAACTAATAGTAAAGCATTAACCATATCAAGAAAACTAACCGAAAAATCAGCGAAAGCTAAGCGTATCTCCATAACTTCCCTCCATGATTGTTCATTCAACCTCTCCACCCGTTTCTCGTAGAGACCCAAGAAACAAAAATTTAGTTAACTTCTGTAGAACATAAATCATCACCAAAGACATGTTTAGAAGTAGCATCTAACAGATCTTCGTTGTTGCAGTAACTGCTATGATAAATAGACCTCTAATATATACTAAACACGTGAATTATTCAGAAAAGCAAATTCAAGTAAGAAAACTACTTCCAATTATACAACAATAAAGTATAAAGTCAATGCCTCCTGCGTATATCTGCATTTGGATACTACCCTTGGGTTTCATACGCGGTGAACTTTGTATGATGGAGGTTGACTGCAGATTTAAGCATTTGCAACATCATTGCATCTTGCTCCACCCAGCGGCTATCCTTTCTTTAAGAAATAATTATCTCTATCGCTGTCGAGACTAATATTATATAACACATCAGTATTGATTGACCTTATAAGTCTGTGTTTGAAGCAATCTGATTATTTTGAACAGAAGTGCTATCTCTATACACGTACCACCAGCCTTCGATGGCACGAACTATTTATGGTGGAAAATTGATATGCGTTATTTTCAATCATGTGTTCGTATTTTTAATGGCTATGATCATCCAACAATTATATTATTAGCCCGTTCGGTTGGGAGAATTAGAATCCTAGGAATTCAATTATGGGGTAATCCAATTCTTGGAATTGGATTCCAATCCAAAAAATTCATGTTCGGTTGAGGTAATTCAATTACCTTTGTTATTACCCCGGAATCCAATTCCATTGCATCATTGGACCAATGCAATGGAAATCTATCATTTTGGAGGGAATTGGATTCCTAGGAATTGAAATTCCCAATTACATAGAGTTCATTTGCCCCGTTCGGTTCAAGGAATTGGACGCATTCCCTAGGAATTGGATTCCTAGGAATTGGATTCTCCCAACCGAACGGGCTATATGGGTTTGTATTGTTAATGGCTATGAACCTCGAACAGTTATAGTAGATGGTGTAACTGTTGCAAAGGATATTGGTAGTTATAGTGATGTCGAAATTAATGCTGCAAGGCAAAATTCTGACGAATTAAATGTTATCATCCATGCCATTATTCCATATCTTCAGCACCACGTAACTACGTGCAATAATTCTAAAGATGCTTGGGATATCTTAGAACCGTATTTGAAGGGAATGTCGCAGAGAAATAAGAAAGGCTTAAAAACCTAGCTTCAGACTGGGAAAACCTTCGCATGTCTGATGATGAAACCTTTGATGAGTTTAACCAAAGACTTTCTCAAATAGTTGACTCCTCATATTCGTTAGGAAAAACTATTCCAGAGAAAGTTATTGTGTGCAAAATTCCCAGGCCTCTACCATCAAGATGCGATTCTAAGAAACATGACATTGAAGATGCAAACGATCTCTCTACACTCTCCATGAATATACTCTTGTTGGAAAGTTAAAGATCTTTGATAATGAACACCGGTCTGGAAAAGAAGTGATTTCTTTTAAAGCTGCAAACAATTCTGAATCCTCTAGGGATAAATCTGGTTCGCCAGATGCTAAGGATGTTACTCCACGACAATTTAGAAAAATCTTGAGAGACAGTAAAAAGAGTTTTTCTAAAGGTGCAACATCTCCTAATGATGATGTACAATGCTTTAACTGTCGTGGCTTCGGGCATTTTTCTTCAGCATGTCCTAGCTGGAGCCGTAAACAATCGGCATATGCAGCATCTTTGCCTAATCTTAATGATGGATCTGAATATTATGATCACCAAGAGTATGCAGGCATGGTTGCATTACCTTCTGGAAAAATTCTTTCGAATACTGATTCTGATTCTGACGAAGAAGTGTTCCATGTATATCCTGTTGCTAATAATCTTCTTAAGGAATGTCATCAAAAACTCTCGGAAGCTGAAAGCACCATTTTCGGTGAGAAATTTAAATATGACAGACTTTGTAGTCGGAATAAAGACTTGCAAGACCAACTTGATTCTATTGGTGCAAGATATTATCTCAACGAAATACGAAAGCTTAAAAGAAGAAATTGCCGGAAGTCGAGGTCGGGAAATCACTCTTCAAGCAAAGATAGATAACTTGGAGAACATTGAGATAAACTTGTTGTTTGATTCTGAACGAGAAGAGCTCAAAGTTTAATGTGAATCATCCAAGAATAATCTAGTTATTGCGCTTGAAAAAGTCAAAAGGTTGGAAGAAGAAAACTCGAGATTAAAAGAGAGTTTGTCTAGAAATAGCAGCTCAGATAAATTAACCTCAATATTGGGAGCATGTAGAATTCATCGTGATACACGAAGATTGGGCTATAAAAGAATATACGCTCCTGGTACTTGCAAAGAGGTAAAATTTATCAAAGCTAGAGTTTCTTCTCAACCAAAACCTTCCACGGTTTAAAAAAATGAAGTATCTCTACCAACTGTCGATGACAAAAAAAAGAAATATTGTCAATTTCCAAAGCAAGCACATACACATTCAGGTAACACTAAATATAACTTTTTCTATTCTACCAAACATTGCTTTTATTGTGGAAAACCATGTCACTTGCGAAGGACTTGCAGATTTCTTAAACGGGACAACCAAAACCAGATCTGATTCTGTTAAGATAACAAGATCTGATGTTGCAAACTGGAGAAAAATTGACTCTCATAATATCATTTCTTCCAGTATTCCCTCCAAGAAGTTTCATAATTATATTGGGAGAAAAAGAAATACGTTGCTCCAAAATATGCTCAGAAATGAGTACCAAAGAAGATCAATAAAGCTACGAGTACTATTAAGAAGGATCTCTTAGATAAGAGTTCGACAAGGGATAACATCTTTAAAAAGTATGGAACAGTTATTGAAAGTTTCAAGGAAGTTGTTAAATTCCTAGAGTCTATGCATGATTTTGTTTCGAATACCTGTGGTGAGCAAGATTTTGTTCACCTCAACACAACCTGATTGTGTTGGAAGTGCATCCTTACAAAGAAGCCCTAGTAAATGCGGTGAGGATTGAAAAAGAATTGGGGAACACATATTATGTTGGGTAATTTTTGAATATGTGGAACAATTTATTGTTTCGAGCTGAGTTTAACTCGCTTACATATCGAGAAATATGTGTTGGTAAGATTGTGCTTCAACCAAGTTCAATTTTTACTCGTAACGAAGTCATATTGATTATTTTCAATAACTTGAAAATCGCTTTGATGAAAATAGTTTATGGATAACAACTATTTTAACATCCTCTAAGAAAGTTTCAATGATTGAAATGAGAGTTTATAACAAGTAACCACGTTTGGATATAAACATAGTGTGTTTTCACATTTGTGTAAAAGTCCAAAACCGGGAACCTAAAGTATGCGTACCCATACGCGTACTGGCGGTTGTTGGAAATCCAGGTGAGTATGTATACCTGTATGCATATTGGTGAAAGTTTCACGTCCGTGAATTTTTGCTGGAGTTTGAAATCAAAAAAAAAAAAAAACTCAATCCGGGTACTTAAGTATGCGTACCCGTTTGCATACTTAAGCAGGTTACTTTCTAAAATCGTTTTGTTGTTTGATATGAAATCTGTTCTTACATGTCCGATGATTTGAATGCACTTTGATATGTTTTTTTTTACATGTTATCTAATTTGAATTTCTGCCTTTTTTATATTCAGCCTTCCGTTAACTCAAATGCAATATTGCCAGCACTACATCCTCCTCTAAGATCTTCTAACGCCACTACAGAAGTTAGTTCAGTTGGACAAGTACCAACTGCAGATGAAGCTCTATCTGTACCATCTGCCAATGTTTCCGAAGCTAGTACCATCACTGCACCAGCTACTAAGAAGCGGAAGAAAACTTCATGGGTATGGGATCACGTTATTCAAGACCCCAAACCTTCGACAGTGGTAACTTGTAAGAAATGTAAATAGAGAATGAAATACGACTCTTCAAAGAATGGGACATGTTCCTTGAATAAAGTGTCTGACAAATTAAGAAATGAAATAATACCTGAATTAAGTTATTCTTATGGTCCCAAGGAAGAAATATCAAGATCAATCGGCGTCTTCAACCAATTTTGAGCATAAATCAATGACTCGACTGTTGTAGGAAGTAAAGAACTTCGATATGGATCGAGAATACGTCTCCCAGTGCTAAAGGAAGATTTGGATGCCACTGAAGATATGGGTATAGCCAATATATCTCTTTCCATTAGTGCCAAAGTAGGATACCTAGTCGAGTTCGTCTTCCACCAACCCAAAATATCAAAAGAAACTTTCTCGTTCCGCGGTTCTCATTTCTCTCTCAAATAAGCCCTCAGATCATTTTTTTTTTCTTTCATCATTAACACCTTCCTCTTCTTCTCTTGATATATCTTCCATAAGGGAGGCTATTGGACAATCTCCTTCATCATCTGGTTCAGTGTCAACAGTACTACTACCACTACTATCTGTTACAACTGTTGAGTTTCCAACACTCAATTGGACATCCCAGTACTCTTCAAAAAGAGCCTTAAATTCCAGTAGTTTTGTTTTCAAATAACCACCAACAATACCTAACTTTCTAAGAATAAATTTTAATCCTAATTCTCTATATTGTGGATTCAACAATACAACAATAAACATAAGAGTATTCATCCTTTCATAACGTCTCCAATACTCGTTATATTTACTTTGCATTTTAAGACCCATGTTAGAAAGAAATGTATCTTCGTGATTCGCCCATGTGTTTAAATTTCGATGAATAACACTCACATGAAACAAGAATTCGTGTGCAATAACATGAGTAGAAGCGGAGAACTTAACAATAAAATAAAAAAATACCTTCAAAAACTTTGCGAAGGCTCTAGCATACGACCAATCTGATGGGTATGGCGCGTGAAAAGGAGGTGGTAGTAGGGCCTTAAAAGATCTTGTTTTCTTACGTTTATTTCCTCTATTTGCAGTAGCAATAACTTCTTCATCGGAACTTAAGTCTGCATCTTCCTCTTTATACACATCCCAGTCAGGTTGGTTATCAACAATGGAAGTAGTACAAGTAGAAGAAACTGAAGGAATTTGATTTTCAACAAAATAGAACTTCTTCTTGAATGCCTTTTCCTCATACTCTAACCTCTCAAAAGCTGGCTGATACTTCTCATCTGAGTCTAACATTGTGAATGTCGAATTCCAATGGGTGTCTACATCTAGGACCAAACCCTTCTTGCATTCAATCTTCTCGAAAGAGACACTGTCTATAATATTTTTCAATCTTGCAGGAGAACGACCTATACAATACTTGACTATTGTCCTTATTCTATTAATTGACATATCATACTCTTTCATTCCATGATTCACAACAAGGGAAAGGACGTGAGCAACGCATCTCACTTGTAAGAAACTTTTCACTAAATCTGAATTCTTTCCTAGCACTTGATTTTTCATATATGTTATAGATACATCGTTGGAAAAAACATTATCTAAAGTTACAGTAACACATTTTTGATCTCCCAATCTAACAAGCATGTTCCTATCATCCTACCAATAGTCTCACCGCTATGACCTATAATTTGGATGAAACTAATTATCTTCTTGTGCAACTTCCAATTATTAGCATCTATCCAATGTGAAGTAATAACCATATATCCCAACTTTTGAAGTGAGATCCATGTGTCAGTGGTGAGGAAAACTCTGACTTTATTAACCTTGAAATAATTCTTCAATCTCCCCTTCTCATACGCGAACAATTCCATAACATCTCCATATAGTGATACGAGATGGTATCTTGAATCTACTCTCAAGTACCATACAAAATTCTCGAAAACCTTACCCCTAAACTATTCTAAAAGGGTGCTCATCCACTATGATGAATATAACCAATGCTTTTCTACACGAATCCTGATAAAAAGTTACAGTAACTAACTTTTCATCTTCTCCCAGCCTAGCAGGTTCAAAAGAAAGAGTCGACTGACCAGAATTATTATGAATAAGATTTTTGTAGAATTTTTCGGCACTCACTGTATATTACTAATTGTGCATTTGTTCATTTCAGAATTTTTGGACACTCTCTCTAAATCCATGTTTATAAACATAACAGATGATGATATCGAGGACCAAGGAGTACCAAGGTCATTCATCTCACCAATAGCATTATCCTCCAAATATTTTTACTATTTCTTTCTTTTCACTGTTACCATTTTCCATCATGATAAGTAGAGATATACCTGAATTAGATTCTAACTATCAGTTGTTTGAACTCATGTATTTCCTTCATTGTATACTCTAGTTTAACTGTTTTGTGATTGATCACTTAGGAGCATTATAATGATTGATGTTAGTTGATTAATGCAGTTAGTAACCATGGAAACTGAAGCTATCAGTTGATTTTGTGGATGCAGAGATGGAAAGTGTTGATGTTGTTTAGCTGCTATGGAGACTGTGGATTCTTAGATGGCACTGGCTTAGTTTTTTTTTTATATATAAGTTTTGGTAAAACTAAAAGAAGATGTAATCTTTATCTTTTGAATTGTGTAATTTCAGAATGTTATGAATTTGGATTGTGTATGGAATGTGAATGTCTGTAGCATGTAGGTAGGTTTAAAAATATTTGAACTATAATTTATTTATTTTAGATTTGAAGTATCGATTTCTCGAAATCGACTTAGAAATTAAGTTAACCGATATCCGATGGAATAAACCGAAACCGGCTAGAACCATTAAGAAACCGAACCGATGGTTAATGGTTAGATTTTTAGAAACCGACACTAATGGTTTCAGTTTTGGTTTGGCTGGAAACCGAACCAAAACTGACCATAAACAACCCTAATAACTAGTTTCATTTGAGTCATTTGAACTAGTTGTTCGGTTTCCTGCAAAGAAGGCAAGAAATGAAAAAAATAACTTTGGTTATCATGGACTTTTCCCACCTCAGAGATGGATGGAAAAGGATTTTCATTATGCACTGGTTTCTTTCTCATTAATAAAATGACTTTTTTGAAAGAAAAAAAATTAAAAAAATAGGTGAAGAAACCGTGTACCCCGGTTTATAGTTGAACCCTGGTGAAAGCTGCCGCAGTATGTAAACTTCCACGGTTTAGTAAAGTAAAAGTTAAAAAAATTTACGAGAAAAATGAGTTACTTAATTACCGCAAGAGTATGGATAAAAATTGTCCTCTTATTTACAAGTTTACTCAGTAAGTTGTGATTCTTGTACCCATTCTTGATGTATGTGTAATGTAGCTGAAATGCATGATTTAGTATCAGTTTTACATAGTTCAGTATCACCCTCTCAGATCAATCTCACTGGGTATATGTATTTTCTTGCTTAATTTTCTTAAGCACTTTTTGGTATAACAGGATGAATCCACATTCCGATTCTGAAACACCTTCACCACCCTCCTCTGGAGAAGAGTACAATCCACATTTACTTAGTCAGATACCACAATTACTCAGTCAGATACCACGATTGCTTCAGGGCATTCCTCTTCTGCCGACTCCGAGGTATTGTGTGTATTTATCTGTTACTTTCATGGTTTGGGAGTGTAATTCAATTTTAAATCTACTTCGAGTACAAATTAGCATCATACATAGTATTCCTTAGAACTATAACTTTAATAGTTGTGATAAATTAGGTTCATCCAGAGGAGCCACCAGCTGAATTGGTTGCCCCACAGGAGCCACCACCAGTTCAGGTTCCCCAACAGGAGCCACCGGCAGTTCAGGCTGCAGACATAGCGAATGAATTAATATGCTAATTTCTAGTGCATGTTGTTTGTTTTCGTGATCACCGAGTTTACACTATTGTGAATTTTCAGGGTTCTCAAATTGGATGGGAAGGCTCAGAGTTTCGTGGTGTTGATGACAGCTTTGGACCTGGTGCTTAGTGGGCTCGGTTAAATGAATGTGTTCTGTCTGCACGTGTGCATTTGGAGTGTGGACGCTAGGGTTTACATTTTCCTAGTGCTTTTTATTTGGGAATTGGAAGATGATTGTCTTTCCTTCCTCGTCCCCGTTTAGACTCGATCCAATTTTCTTCGCTCCTCCTCTGTGGTTGATGAATTGAATTGATTGATGGGTTGATCTATTGACATTTAATCTCATCCATTTTATAAAACTTAAACCTTTTCTTCATATTATTTTCATTAAAGCAGCATAAATTTTAGTTGTAATTATTTTCATCTTCTCTAAGTTATAATGAGTACCGACGGAGAAGAGCAGAACGAGAGGAAGAACAAATTGAAAGATGACGACAACGAACAACATCTTCCTCTGGAATTAGTTATCGAACTGATTCTTACTAAATTACCAGCTCCGATTCTAGCCGTATGTTGCTGCGTCAGTAAGTTTTGGTGCAATTTAATTTCTAATGATACTCGATTTGCTGTGGCACATTTTCTCCAGAATAAAAATAAAAATAATCTAGTGTTTAGTCTTCTAAATGTTTTCGCAAACAATTGGGGGCGTATCGTTTTTTTTGGTGTACAAATTGGTGGTATTGATGATGATGAATTGCTTGATTCCAAAATATTTTCGACCATAAGTTACAAAAAAACAATGGAACTAGTAGGTTACTGTAATGGCTTAGCTTGTGTTAAAGTAATTAGTGAAGATGGTCATGTTGATGGTGTAGTAACGGTCATTAACCCGAATCGGAGTGAAACACTTTCCCTACCCTTTATAACTCCGAATGGGGGATCATGCAGGCATTTGTGTCATGGTTTTGGTTTTGATTCGTTATCACAAGAATATAAGGCTGTAGTTATCTATACTTTAGTAGCGTACAATGAATTTGTTTGCGTGGTCATTACTTTGGGAACTAATTCATGGAGAACGATAGTTACTGGGACTGCTGATATGTCACCGCCACCAGGTTGCTCTTCGTTACCTAGTCGAATGATAGTTCTTTCTTCTCCCTCTCTTCTTTCTCCATCTCCGCCTCCAGTTCAATTTCTCCGCTTCCTCATCAACAATTGTATTAGAATTGGACTGCAAAATATTAGATAAACCTTCAATGTCCTCACCAGACTCCGAGTCATCCTCCTCATCACCAATGACAAACCTATTAGAAGTCTCAAGTGGCTCCATAGATTTTACTGGCGATCTACTTCTTGCTGTTCTACCTGGAGAACTAAAACCATCCTCAATCTGTTCAATAACATTAGTTGTTGGTAAATCACCACCTAACCCTTCTTCTATTCTTGGAACATTAGAATTCTGAGCGACTGTTCACGAATTTTACGTTTAGCTTCTACAATTTTAGACGCTCTATCACTTTGTTACGCTCAGTCATCTCCTCCCTAGCTTTTTGCAACTTCTTCAAAGTTGTGTCTTGTTCCAATCGCCAAATCAGTCAGACTTAGCAAGATCAGCTGCAGCTTTAGCAAGCTCACTCGCTATCTTCCTTTGTTCCTCATAATGAGCATAGCACTCCAACTCCTCACGTTCCAAGGCATCACCACTCTCCGTATTTGAAGTAACTTCATTATTAACATCAACCTGTAATGTACCAGCCACGCTAGTAACATCAACCTCCTCCCTACCTTCACTATCCTCCAAACTACCTTCAGGACTACCCAAAATTGTACGTTTGCCAGTAAAAGTCACGCCAGCAATTGGTTTGCGTGGTGGAATAACGCAACATCACCATTAATTTTCCCCTTGAATCTTTTCTTTCGGTCATTGTTTTTTATCCTTTGGCTCCTTAGGATTCTTAGGTTCCCTATGTTTTTCTGCTCTCCAAAACCTTCTTTAGTTCCTCCAATTCTTTTTGAAGAGCAACACGATTCTGCATTTCATCTGTTGACATCCGGCTTCGTTGCTAAATCAACATACCTACTGCTTGAACAGTCCACCTCTCTATGACCAATTGATTTACAATGATCACAAAAATCTGGGTAGTTTAGAATTTCATAATCAATGTAAAACCCTCAATTTGACCTTCATCTTTAATAACAATACTAGCTAACTTTTGTGAAAAATAAATATCCACTCCACGGCTGACAAAATAAGCAGATTCATGGCTCAACGTTTTAGGATCAATGACTTAACTGGATTACCTAATGGCCGGGCAATTCTGAAAAGGATTTTCCTATCCCAATATTCAAGACGTAGACCAAAAAAGCGCACCCAAGCAACGGCCTTGTAATGCTTCAGTTAAAGTTGAACAGCAAGGTGTCCATGGCATCACCCGTAAGACTTGCTCTTAACCTTCCGCGTACCTTCTATGACTCTTTTTCTGTCAACTTCATTGGACAATTTGATAACAAAGTAACCTCTAATCCATGGAATAAACTGAACAACTCATTAAATTCCATTGATTACTTCAAATTTATTTAACATCATCAAACTTCACACTTCAGTTTGAAATCAAAGCGACCAACTAAGCTAAATCTCCAAACATCCTTTGATCTTGTAAGAACCTCTTGTGGTATTGTAACAACCATCTCACCGGTAGTAGAAACCCAATGAGCCATTGACAAACTATACGCATCCAATGGGTGACATAACCGAACTCACGATCTCTTCACATTAGCATAGAAAATGAAGCCTTTCTTCAACTCATGCATCATTAGAGTTTCCTAAATCTGAGCGAACATGATATAGTGGAAGGGACGTTGGTTGGGAATACGAGTTGGCTTGGCATCATTTGGCTCATCTTCATGAGCCAATTGTGTCAGGCCCCAGCTCAGTGATGCTTTGCTCTTGCAATTTGCAAGTTTGGCCAAGCAGGTGAAGCTTCACTACTCAAAGTTGCGAGCCGGCCTAGCACGATGAAGCTTCATTCTTACAAGCTGGAAGTTGGTCGATCATAATGAAGCTTCATTTGAAAAAAA
>JAJJWX010003520.1:0-164729 GCA_023529315.1 Papaver bracteatum
TGAAGGGTATAGTGTAGGTTTTCCTGCAACTACAGTACTGATTTCTAGTATACTATAGCTAAGGTCTCGGACTAGGATAAGAAGTGTAGTTGAGCTCAAGAACTCCATGGAGATCATCATACAAGACGAAGGACTACTCAAGGAACCAGTGGATCTTCATCGACTAAAAGGTATGTGGAGACTTGAACTTATCTATCACTCAAAAGTCTATCTATTCTATCTCTTATCTTGAGACAAAAGTTGTATTACTATATAGACTAAGATTATACACATATGTTATTTCGAGCTGAGTATATCTCGCTTATCTATTTCTCGAAATATGTGTTGGTAAAGCTTTATCTTTAGCCAAGTTCATCTTTACCTAGTGACGAAATCCATGTTATGTTTCAATCACTTTGGAAATTGCTCTGACGAAAAATAATTTGTGAATAACAACTTTATAACATCGTCTGAGAATGTTTCAATGATTGAAATGAGAGTTTAGACAATATAACCACTGGAGGATATAAACATTGTTGTGGTAACACATATATGTATAAGTCCTTATTACTTGAACCGAAGTTTGCGAACTTAGTTGATCAAGTGAAATCGGAACGTGAGCCATCAACTCAGTCCGCGAACTCAGTCCATGGACTGACGTAGTTCTCGAACCCGAGAATATCTGCTGGAGTTGTAGCTCAATTTCAGTCCGCGAACTCAGTCCCGAAATGACGGAAGTTCTCGACCCGAGAATTTCTGCTGGAGTTTGTAAACTCCAACCGGTTGACTTGAGTCCGCGAACCCAGTCCGCAAACTTGAGTAGGTTATGCCTAAAAACGATATTTGTGAACTTATCATAATTAACTAAGGAATTCTATTGCAAACCATGGATTTATAGTTCATGAATCGATTCGAGTGAATCACATCGTTTTTGCTTCAATTGTGTCTTGTGTAGTACATGTGATCTCATAGCAATTGAGAAACTCTCTAACTAGTTCATTTGAGTCATTTGGACTAGTTATGGTGAAGAAGAATATAGTTGATATGGAAGTTATCATTTGGCTAACCATTTGGTTAACTAGTGTTGAACCAACTAATGTACAAGTTTGGGTACGATTACACAAACCCAAAATCGTCAAGTACATGTGTGTATAACAAGCTAAGTTCTAACCGTTGATAAATATTAGCTTGTATCTAATCAGGTTTCCATATAACGGTGAATATTGAATGTTTTGTTACCAAGCTAACATTGATTGCAAACCCTGATTTGAAAGATGTAGGAGCAGAATATCGCAGCAACCTTCACTTGCGAATATTTAATGAGGTAACATAATAATGTCGCAAAAGAAATATTAGAAACGACACAACAAAGAACGATGGACAAAACATGAGAAAGGCGGGAAGACTTTGCGAATATAGAATTTGAATAGTAGTTCGCGATACTTCGCAAGCTATATAGTTGTATAGATTTCACTATAAATAGTAGTTCAAATGTTGAATTAGGGGAGGTCTTTTTTAGAGAGAGAGATAATTTTAGGAGGAGAGAGAAAATTTGATGAGAGATTTATTTTCTTTATCATCTTCTTCCCAAAAAACTAGAGCTCCAAATATTCATTAATGGAGTCTCAATTGTAAAATCATGTAATTATATACAATCACTAGTGAAGAACCATGGATGTAGATCACAATGATCGAACCATGTAAAAATTCTTGTGTCTCTTTTATAATTTTAGTACTTTAATTCTTAGTTTCATATCAAATTAATTAGGTTTAGGAATCATTTTAATGGATTCTTATGAGAGTGTAGTTGTGAGATAATCCGCAACTACATAATTGGCGCTAGAAACAGGGACCTGCTGTTTGGTAGATAAAAGAAGATTCAAAGAAATTAGCAATTGTTGGTGATGAAATTACAACAAATCTCACCATCTGAAGAAGACAAAGAATAGGAAGATGCATAATGATTGTTCAAAAAAAAAAAAAAAAAAAAAAAAAGGAGATCAAAGAAACCTTTACCAGGAGCAGATTGAGAAGAAAAATCCTTCCCCTAAAACTCATCTATTACTTTCTTAAATTTTTAGATCTGGTCGTTTATAAACAAAATTTTGAAAACACTTTGTAAAAACTTTAATTATTCTTCCGCAAAAATCTGATTTTCTGTCCAAGATTTTGATTCAAAACGAATTTTGATTATAAATTTGTCTTCAATGAATCATGTTTTGCGAACTTATTAGCTGAATTTCAACAATAGTTGGGATCAAAAAAATTCAACTGATTTGGGAACTTTTCTATGAACAAAACCAGATGAATTTTAGATCATAATTTCATTCTCCATAAGACAAGGTTTAACACAAACTTCTCTAAATTTGTTACTGAATTGATTTGTTGTTCGCAACAATGCATGGTTTGGAAATCTTCCCAGCATAAATTATACACGAAGAAAAGAATAATAGAAAAGATTACTTTGTTGGCATAACATCAAGGAAAATAATGGGCGAATAAGATAGCACATGAAGAATCAATTATAGAGTACAGTCTATCATGCGAAGGAAAAAGAAAACGTTAATGCACGAATGAATAAACATTAGTTAATGCACGTACGAATTCAAAGAATCAAGGCAGAGAAGTTTGCATGGAAGGGATGTTAGGAGGAGACAAAGAAAAGACGCAAAATGAATCTCGCAAAATGGATCTTGCACAAGACAAAAAAGAAGAAAGAAAAGATTAAAAAAAAATTATATAAAGGGTGGTAACCAGACATGAAGTTGAAAAAGATAAAATTTGGAGGAGTCGTAAATAAGAAAAAAAAAAGAAAAAGAAAATTTCGTCACAAGCGTTATGAGGATGTAAAGGAAAAGAGTATGCGAAATAAACATTTTCAGATCTGTTACTTCGCAACAAAAGTCAATAGCACAACTAAATAACCTGCGAGCTCTTGCACAACCAGTGTGGGAAAAACATGGGGAAAGAGCTCTCCATTCAGTGAAGTCGTATCATTAGCGAACATAAAGGGAGGAATTATTTTGCAGCATGCGAACATTTAGAATCAATCATGCGAACATTTCCTTCGCAGATGTTTACTTCGTACAAATGTTTGCTTCGCAGATGTTCGTCTACTTCGTGCAAATCATTACTTCGCAGATGTTCGTTTACTTCGTGTAAATTATTACTTCGCAAGATCTTTGGATATTTTGCAAGAAGAAAATGGGAGATTATTTCGCAAGCATAATCCAGCTAAGTCAAAGAAATCCAGCTAGTTCTGCGAAGATGGAGAAATGAAACAGTACTACAACAATTAAAGAAGAAGAAATTTACGAAAGAGTACTTAATTAGAGGCAACGTACTTAAAGGCAACGTACGTACTTGCCTTTAAAGAGAGGCAACTTAACATTTCAGCGAATTGTTAAACAAAATATGAAAAGGACAAATTATCAACAAGCGAATGCAAAACCGCAAGAATAGTTCATTCCGTAATCAATTATTTACACAATCGACGGCCCACGAATCACACAAGAAGTGACCAAGCTAAAACTACATAATGGAATGGAAGGGACAACGGAAAGAAACAATAATTTATCTACACTTGAAGAGTACAGAGAAAATAGTCGACAACAAATATTCGCAAAATTATTCATTTGTTCGCAAAAATGTGTTGTTTGCAAAAATGAGTTTACGAAGGACAGTTATAAATCGATGAAAGATCCAGATACTTCTGAGACAACCAAAAGAGAAGGTCAACAAAGAAGAAATAATTAGTTCTGATCCAAAATGTTTGAAGAAAAATAAGAATGATGATGAACAAAGGTAGCAGGTGGGTACAAGAAAAGAAAAGGACAAGTACTCAATTCTCGCACGTGAATTGATTCCTAGCTAGAGAACTCAACTCTAAAATTTTGTTTATTTCTGCACGTGGATTGATATTCGTGAATTGACAAGTACTTAATTTTGGAACTTCATACATACGATTGGAGTTTATTCGTGAATTGACAAGTACCTTACGAAGAAATAGTAGAAATAGCTCCACTAGTTCGCAACGCAAAGATAAGATTGGAGTTTAGTAGGGTGCGTTAATTATTTTTCTCCTATCTGGTGGACGAAACAAATATAAGAAGTATGAGTTAAGCACAAGATATTCTACTCAGTTGGTTCACCATAGAGGCTACAAGCTTATGGACGCACGCAAAAATGAATACTTCGCAAATGTTTACTTAGTTCGCAAAAATGTTTACTTCGCAAAAGTCCGCAAAGCAGCAGAATTTTATTTCGCAAGAATGCAGGAGTGGGTTATTCCGCAAAGAAGCTCTAATATAGTTGGTCAGAATTTTATTTCACAAGAAATGGTTAGAACAGTTGGTATGGTGCAACATTATACAAGAGGCAGATCAAGAAGTAATTTCGCAAGACTTCATTTCTCATTTCTTCTCAATTTTCAAAGCAAATCATATACATCTCAAGGGACAACAACAAGCCATAAGAGGTAAGTACCATTTCCTTGAATATTTTATTTACAGAAGATAAAAAAAAAATTGATTTTATTCACCAAAAGTGATATACTCGTAAAATTTCAAAGATTTCAAAACATTTCAAAGATTTTTAGATTGGTTAAAAGCGATACAATCGCAAGATTCAAAAATGAGTTCATCGCAAAAATTTAAAGATCTCAAAATTTTTCAAAGACTTCAAAGTTACAAAAAACAGAGAAAATTAAATTTATATAATTCTATAGAACAATTTTAATTTGAAGACGCGATATGAATACTTCTCATACTTCTTATACTAAAGATTTTATGAAAACATTCAACATTTTATGTACATGAAAAATTTACGATGAATTTTTACGAATAAAAAGAATTTGGATTCTACTTATAAAAGGCGAAAAAATACCGCCAAAAATCAATTGCGATTAACTTTCATTGAAGAAAGACGCGAAAATTTATTTGCGAATAAAAGACCGCAATCTGTGATTAGATTTCAAAAAAGAAAGAAAGCCGTAGAAATTTTACACAGGCAAACCTTTGTGGCGTACACCCTAGTTCGCGAAGAAACATTTCGTAAGAGGCAAAGTCCTAAAATGCGTCATTTAAGGGGGTACCTATAACCATGGCTCAGGGACACCGGAACATCACCAAGGAACCTTAGTATATGGAACTTTACGGGGTACAACCCAATAACGGGGTACCTATCCGGGTTAGACACCTTGGATTCTCACCTAATCTTGCGACATTACGCGATATTATGCGATGTAACATGATTTAGGTTGGGCGACTAAGGCATATTGTCTTTCCCAAGAAGTGCAGAAAATGATCAAGGCGCCGAGGTACACGGTTGAGTCAAGAGTGTTGGGTGGGCTTGAAGCACATCTGCCATTTTTGACAAGTCTTGGCAAATGATGCACTTGGCCCAAAGATACCCCATAGGGTGCAACCTCGTAACTATAAGCCCTATAGGCAAAAAGGATAAGAGGTTGCGATCAAAAACTGGTTGTTTGCAGAACCGGATGGAAAGAGATAACCTTGTATGGTCGATGTACACTTCCTTGAAGTGGCAACCAAGGGGAAGATAAAGGGCGGCACCCTCCATTAGGGAGCTGATACATGCTATAAGACGCAAATGTCACGAGGCTTTTTGTTCGCAAGAACATAAAGGCTTGTCATATTTGTGCAACAATCGAATTTCTGCGAGCCTTCTAAAAAAAAAAAAAAGAACTCGCAGAACATAACAAAGAAGTTAAGATGAGATCAATGGGTTTTTGCATGAAAGTGTAAAGACGTCCTGCGATTTCATCGCAAGACGGCAATGTCATGGGGCTTTATTTTCGCAAGAATATTTAGATCTGTCATATTGTCACAACACTTCCTGAAGAGGCTAAAATACTACACAAAAGAGGTGGCAAAATAAGACCTTTACTTAGGAAGGCATGATAAGACCACATCAATTAATGAAATTAATTCCATCAATATCATTGAAGAATTTTTACAAGAATATATATCATGAAGTCCTAACAAAGAAGACAATTCCATCAATATCATTGAAGAATCTTTACAAGAATATATATCATGAAGTCCTAACAAAGAAGACAATTTCATCAATATCATTGAAGAATTTTTACAAGAATATATATCACGAAGTCATAACAAAAGAGGCGATTTCATTCGCAATCAAAGACGGATACATGTAAGAGAATACGCAAATAAACTTGCGAAGATGATTATATGAAAGCAAACAAGCTTGCGAACATATACTCAAATGAAGTTGAGATTATGCATCTTTAATATTTTTATCATGCGAGACTAATAGTGCAGGAATGGAAGCAATTTAAAGTTACATCAATTTTACTGCGGCAAAATGAGCTAAGTAACAGAAACTTGAAATATACATTGCAATAGATAAGTATTCGCATCATACAAGCATCATACTCGCATCATACAAGCATCATACTCGCATCATTCAAGCATCATATTCGCATCATAAAAGCATTGCATAAGCATTTCATGGCATAAGCATTGCATACACATTTCATAACATAATCATTACATAAATATTATATTCGCACAAGTATTTTACAAAATTTTACAGGAAAATACCGCGAAACTTCGCAGAAACATTCATAATTCGCAGGACTAATCATAATTCGCAACACAATATTCGCAACACTATTCACAACACTATTCGCAACACTATTCGCAACACTATTCAAGACTATTCTAACTTCAGAAATTCGCAGAAATATTGAAATTCGCAGAAATATTCAGAAGTTAGCAGGGTTACCACTTGAGGCAGAGGCAAGATAAGAATAGAGACGCAATTTAATCATTCAACATTTTCTCAAGGATTCTCCTTCATAAATAAAGAATAGAGGCAACTATGGATACCCAAGAAAATATTTTATGTTCTTTATCTTCTCAGCAAGAATCCTCACCAAAAATGGAATAATAATTTCACATAAACAGAGGCAATATTTATCACTCTCATTCAAGGACGAATACTTCTTATATTTCTAGGATTAAGTACTTCATATACTTCTTAAAGATACTTCATACTTCTTATATATTTCGAAGATTGAGTACTTTTTATACTTCTTCAAGGATATTTTATATTTCACATACTTCATACTTCGCAAGATGATACTTCTAATTACTTCTTAAAGCTTCAGAACTTCGCAAAAGAATAGAGGCAAGTATATACTTTTTGAGTTTGATATTCTTTCGCTCATTCCTTCATCATCAAAGATCAAAGACTACTACAACGGATTTTTTCTTAAAGATCGCTCTTCAAGCAATATTCAAGAAAAAAGAGGCAAGATGTAGGAGCAGAATATCGCAACAACCTTCACTTGCGAATATTTAATGACGTAACATAATAATGTCGCAAAAGAAATATTAGAAACGACGCAACAAAGAACGACGGACAAAACATGAGAAAGGCGGGATGACTTTGCGAATATAGAATTTGAATAGTAGTTTGCAATACTTCGCAAGCTATATAGTTGTATAGATTTCACTATAAATAGTAGTTCAAATGTTAAATTAGGGGAGGTCTTTTTTAGAGAGAGAGATAATTTTAGGAGGAGAGAGAAAATTTGAGGAGAGATTTATTTTCTTTATCATCTTCTTCCCAAAAAACTAGAGCTCCAAATATTCATTAATGGAGTCTCAATTGTAAAATCATGTAATTATATACAATCACTAGTGAAGAACCATGGATGTAGATCACAATGATCGAACCATGTAAAAATTCTTGTGTCTCTTTTATAATTTTAGTACTTTAATTCTTAGTTTCATATCAAATTAATTAGATTTAGGAATCATTTTAATGGATTCTTATGAGAGTGTAGTTGTGAGATAATCCGCAACTACAAAAGACTATATAAGGGAGAACTCTAGCAACTGGGAAACCTAATCCCCACACATTCTGTGTGATACTAGTTTTCTAAGCTAGAGTAGTTTCTCCTTTAACCTTTGGTTTTCTTCTTCTAAAACCAGGTTAACGACTTAAAGACTTCATTGGGATTGTGAAGGCAGACCGATACTACTTTTATCGTAATTGTGTGATCTGATCTTGCATATTCTATCGTACGAGTACAATTATAATAATTGGCTTGAGATTTCTATCTCCGATATGCAAGATATAAAAGAAATCACAAACATCTCCGTCTCATCGTTTGTGATTCTACAATATCTTTTGTCGTTGCGTCAATTAAGACTATTGTGAGGTGATTGATAAAACTGAGATGTTCTTCGGGAATATAAGTATGGTTTTATTGATTGGTTCCTGTTCACCTTGATTTATCAAAATACGGAACAAAACTCATAGGTTTATTCATGGGAGATGAATTTATCTATCTTGTAGACTTTTCTGTGTGAGACAGATTTGTTTACTAATGTCTTCAACTTTGGGTCATAGAAACTCTTGGTTGCGGGTGATATCAACTAAGGGAATCAAGTGCAAAGTATCCTGCTAGCATCTTGTGGTCGAGCCGAAAATATGCCAAGCCGCCAGCACAAGGATCATAGACTACTCATGCCTCCTGCCAAAGGTTAGTCAAATTTTCCTGACAATCTCTTCATGTCTTTCCCTTTCGATTTTACCCTTGTATGTCACCTTCTCATGCTTACCCCGCTACAATGTCATTTTTATGTACTAATCAGGGGACTTAATGTTAATGGTGGTTTAGTATAGGGCAAAAACTGTAAAAGTATATCTACCTGGCCCGACATTAGATGTAGTAGACATTGATATGTTTATATTCCGCAGGGAATTTGGAGAATATATCAAAATATGATGAGTGCCTATGTATCTATTCATATATTGAAACTCAAGATCCTAGATGAATTGTTCACTAGTATAGAGCCTAATGAGTATATAAGCTCCTAGCTGAATTACTCACTAATGTCGGAGCTTGTTGAGTATTTTTCCTATGCTATGATCCCCGGCAGAACCCTTAATATTGATATGGCATGATAATTTGTGTTCACTCGCATCAGAGTAGCACGAATTTCCAAGTATCAAGGTTAAGGTCCTTGCATAAAAATACTCAATCGAAAAACATACTCATTAGTACAAACAGACCCTTTTTCCACGCCAAATTGTCGTGTCCATAGGGGTTTTGACACGCCAATTTGGTTTGGACTTGGCGTGGCTTCTGCTTGCATGGTTTTAGGTAACACGGCATAGTTTTAGGTAACTTATAGCCACTCTTGCCTTTCGTGTCTATTTCTGCATGAAATAGACACGCCAGAGCCATATAGGCGTTGCTATATAGTGTCCCAAAAACTCAAGTACTGGTACTCTATATACACACGATTTATTGTTTTGGCGTGGCTATTTGGTTCACTATAGACACGCTAATTGCTTTTGGCGTGGCTATTTGATTCACTATAGACACAAATTGCTTTTTGGTGTTGTTATTTGGTTCACTTTAGACACGCAAATTGTTTTTTGGTGTGGCAATTTGATTCACTATAGACACACAAATTGCTTTTTGGCGTGGCTATTTGGTTCCCTTTAGACACACAAATTGCTTTTTGAGGTGGCTATTTGGTTCACTTTAGACACACAAATTACTTTTTGGCGTAGCCATTGGTTATCCGATAGACACGCCATATATAGGTTTAATGTGGTTATATGTTATGTTTTAGCCACACAAATTTCACTTGCCTTCGTCCACATGTAACGTTATGAGACGTTCATTGGATATCCTATAGACACGCCCCATAGAGTGTGGCTATATGTGATATTTAGCCATACCAATTTCCAATTACCTTGGTCCACATGGACGTATTAGGAATCGTTGGATCTCATTTAAGATGATGCAATATTGACCGTTCAATTATATGAATTTTTCACCGTCCACATGTAACATTGTGAGCCGTTCATTGGATATCCTATAGACACACCCCATAGAGCGTGGATATATGTGATATTTAGCCATGCCAATTTACAATTACCTTGATCCACGTGGTCGTATCAGGAATCATTGGATCTCATTTAAGATGATGCAATATTGACCGTTCAATTATATGCATTTTTCACCATCCACATGTAACGTTGTGAGACGTTCATTGGATATCCTATGGACACGCCCCATAAAGCGTGGCTATATGTGATATTTAGCCATGCCAGTTTCCAATTACCTTGATCCACGTGGCCGTATTAGGAATCGTTGGATCTCATTTAAGATGATACAATATTGACCGTTAAATTATATGCATCAATCACCGTCCACATGTAACGTTGTGAGAAGTTCATTAGAGAACCTATAGACACATCCCATATAGCGTGGCTATATGTGATATTTATCCATGCCATTTTACAATTACCTTGATCCACGTGGACGTAACATGAATCGTTGGATCTCATTTAAGATGATGCAATATTGACCATTCAATTATATGCATCCTTCATCGTCCACATGTAATGTTGTGAGTCGTTCATTGGATATCCTATAGACACGCCCCATATAGCATGGCTATATGTGATATTTAACCATGCCAATTTACAATTACCTTGATCCACGTGGCTGTATCAGGAATCGTTGGATCTCATTTAAGATGATGCAATATTGACCGTTCAATTATATGCATTTTTCACTGTCCACATGTAACATTGTGAGCCGTTCATTGGATATCCTATAGACACTCTCCATAGAGCGTGGATATATGTGATATTTAGCCATGCCAATTTACAATTACCTTGATCCACGTGGCCGTATCAGGAATCGTTGGATCTCATTGAAGATGATGCAATATTGACCGTTCAATTATATGCATTTTTCACCGTCCACATGTAACGTTGTGAGCCGTTCATTGGAAATCCTATAGACACGCCCCATAAAGCGTGGCTATATGTGATATTTAGCCACGCCAGTTTCCAATTACCTTGATCCACGTGGCCGTATTAGGAATCGTTGGATCTCATTTAAGATGATACAATATTGACCGTTAAATTATATGAATCCTTCACCGTCCACATGTAACGTTGTGAGCCGTTCATTGAAGAACCTATAGACACGCCATATAGCGTGGCTATATGTGATATTTTTCCACGCCAATTTAAAATTACCTTCATCCAAGTGGATGTATTAGGAACCATTAGATCTCATTTAAGTTGATGTAATATTGACCGTTCAGATGTAACGTTAACCATCCACATGTAACGTTGAGAGCCGTTCATTGGAGAACCTATAGACACACCATATAGCGTGGCTTTATGTGATATTTAGCCACACCAATTTATATTTGTTTAATGTGTCTTTATGTTATGTTTAGTAACGCCAATTAATCTCGAAGCGTGTGTATTACGCGTGTGATGCCTCTAATCCATTCAGATATGACGCATCTAAACCATCCACTTGGCACTATCCAAATCCTCTTATATACTTTATATAAATTGTGGTTAAATCTAAAATTCATATATGCCAAAAATTCATATTATTTTTAATAACACAGTAAACAATGTTGAGCTTTGGTCTAACAGTTTGAAAAAGAAAATATTAAAGAACATTTATCCAAAAATCATCAGTTTTTCTTCAACTTTTTTGATGGTGGTTTCTCTTTAAGCAATTGATTAGGTTGTGACATTATCGACGCGGCAAACCTTGTCATCCTCTGTTTCCCAAGTTGGTATGCCTGATCTACACTTTGTACATATAACTTTCTATGTGCCTTTTTAATCTTCCTTGGAAGCTTGTCAGAGACTGCATGACTCCCTGAATGTGGATTGACTGCTAGGTGCTCCTCATTCAGTTTATCTTCTGCAGGGATGCTTGTTGTTCTTAGGTCACTGTCCAATTTCTTCTCAGAATCTAAAACTGATTCTGGTTGCTTGTGAGGTTTTCTATGTTGTGGAGTTTCCTGCAGCAAGATATTAAATCCAAGGCGAATTCGCCTGTCATGTGAATTTTCAACAAGAGACAGACAAAAGTCATTTTTCCAACAATGTAATAAAGCCAACTTCACTGAAGGCCGCGGAATTTTTCACAGCTGACGCCCATAATAAAATCCATAACCAAATATCAATTTTCTAATTTACACTGGTATTCATGTTCCATTTAGGTGTTAATATATTTCTATCTCGTACTTATTCTTTAATCAAACTGAATACACGATTTATGTAAAACAATTTATATACTTGATTAACAAAGCAAAAGAGCTAAGAAACTAACCTTGTCATCAGAGATGGAACAGTTATCTTTCGGCCATGCCACAAAACCATCTTTAGCTTCCCCTAATAACTTAAAATCACCACTTGGTTCGGTTAACACGAACGATGAAACTATAACCACCTGAATATTGACAACATAACATTTTTTAGGAAGATCATGTCCATGTATTTTCTGGTTAGGCAGCGTAGGTAAAATACTGCCTCTAGCAACGACGTTTCCCCTAGATCCATTCCAAAAGTTGTATTTTGCTTTCTGTGGAGATACGGCATATGAACATCATATAAAAAGAAGATGCTATAATTAGTAATATAGATTTACGAAGAAAAAAAATCAAAAAAAAAAAAAATCAATTAGATGTCTTAGCCGGATATTATGTCGTAGATGTGCATGACTTCTCTACAGATATTGAAGGATTTGGTTGGGAATTACTGGTAGATTTCTGCATAAGATTAGGATACTGCTTCTTAGATCCATCATAAGGGTGGCTACGTGAAGGAGACAAACTCTTGGAAAATCGATTCCTTGGAAAAAGTATGGTGTTAAGCTTGCCGAGCCTACTAAGAAGGTTAGTTGCTTGGATTGTTTGATTTGTAAGTCGAATATACATAAACCAGTCTATCAATTATATTGATCACCGATCCAAGTGTAAATTAGAGAACCTAGAAAAATAGAAATATGTGTAACTTTCAAAAGTAACTAATAACTCTTTTAATCTTATGCAGAACCCTACCAGTAATTCACAACCAACTACCATCAAATCGTACGGGTAGACAGAAATTCGGTTTTATTACTTCATCAATCAGGATTTTGTGAAAATTAACCTTCACCCCATCCTTTCCATGTAATTGTTGTTTTCCTGCTAACAGAAAAGCTCTACCTCTAGCAATGACATTCTCCTTAGACAGCTCATCAAAAAGGTAGCACCTTCTACCCTACGGAAATATATGGCATATGAACATCTTTAAGTGAAAACTTCAAAGAAAATTTGAGATTTAAAATACATGTAAAAATAAAACAGATACCGGATGAATTGTTGCAGTTGTCATGATCTCAGATTTGCTCCGATTAGATGTAGCTTTTGATGTGACATCCAAATTATGTTTCCCCGAATTTTGTTGAGTTACCTGCAGCAGTAGAGTAATATTCTATATTCGGGTAACAAATATACCAAATTCTACCGTGAATGCGAAGACACTGATAAATTAAATAGGTAGAAAATATACAAGGTTCTCCAAAATACACCCTAGCATCCGTGATTCATATAGTTGATAGCATATTTCAAACTCATATGGTCTTAATATCATGTAACTAGTTTAAAACACATACCTTCGGAACTTTTTCAAATATTACAATATGAGATTGGCTTCCGTTGAGTAGATCCAGTGATTTCACAGCCTCATAATGTTTTGGTTGACTTACCTGCATCAGAAAATTGAAATGAAAGTTATAGCTTCTTTTTGCAGTGAAACCATTTAAGAAAAATGCACAACTGACTCACAATCAAATAGCTAACCACATATCTCATTCTATAAGGTTCTCTAAAATATACACTAACGTCCGTGATTCATATAGATGATAACATATTCGTCTCTTATATCAAACCAGTTATATATATATATATATATATATATATAACTGGTTTGTGTAAAAACATATCCTATGAGTTAATAAAGCAAACAAGCATAACAACCAACCTTTTGATCCAAGATAGTTTGATTTGATGGCCAACTAATTTCAGCATCACCAACATCTTTTGAAGTTTTTATCCCAGAAGATGTGCCAAAGGGTAATTTGATGGTTTCATTTAGTACTTCACTAACCAGGACGCTATAGCATGTAACCTCACCCGTCATTCCTGACTTCATTTTATAAGATACCTTCTTTGAAGAGTAAGCTCTACCAACGACAACAATATTATCTTTTTCTCCAAACCAAAGTTTGCATCCTATGCCCTGCAGAAACACAAGGCGCATGAGAGATAATAAATGGAAGATTAAAAATTTAAGCGCGTTGGAAAACCATACATCAATGGTAACTTTTCAGATGGAACATTCTGATATTACCCAGTGGATGAAGGAGATGAAGACTTCTTTTTTTGATACTAAAGACGCCGGGGATTCAGTAGAAATGGTTGGCGTTTTAGTACAAGGAGAGTCCCGCTTCGCGGACCCTTTGGTGCTTTCAGATGACTTCTGCGGACCGGATTTAACATTTTTTTTGGAAGTTTCTTAACTGATTCTGGACCTATGATATTCTTAGATCGATTGGAGGCGTTGCTAGGTCCTGCATCTTGTGACTGTAGTTGAACACATTGTTTGAAAAAATCAGATACTGTCTGCCAATGTTTTTTTTTTAAATTACACAATCTAATCAAAACTCAGTTCACTTACCTCTCCTCCAGACTTGCTGATACTGTTGCCCACAATTTTCGCAATGTCGACTCCTTGAGATAACAAGTTATCTATTAATATCTGATACGTATTTTTAGTAGATTCTAATTCCTTCTCCTTAGATTTTATCTTTTCACGAAGTTCATCGTTCTCTTTAGAGTGTCTTGGTTTTCTCCCATTTGGAAAGTAAAGGGTTGCCGTCACTCCAAAGCCAGCCCGATTGACACATCCACCCTTATCTTGGCCGATCGCAACTGTTAGGGAATCCTCATTATGACCAACCGTTAGAGTTCGTTCTCGAATCATCTTCCGCTTCTCTTCCTGTTCAAATAATGTGTTAAATTCTGATTTAAACCTTGCGCATTTACTTTGCATTTACTTTGTTTAAAAACATGAGGACTGTAAAGTTTATGTTTTCTCATAACTTCAAATGTCTTCTTCCTGAAAAACTTGTCTGGAATAATTCCGTCTTTGTTTCCGCGTGCTCTTTCCCACATGAAGCACCGGTCTTCAAGATCTTCTTCGGAAACATTTCTGCTTTGGACCTAGTAGTTACCAGAAATAAGTAAGGATTTACATCCGCACAGATATTAACTGTGTAAAATAGAAAACCTATTCCAAAGCATCTAATGAGACAAAATTACAGATTGGTGTAAGAGGACACAACCCTATACCGTTTTAAGTTTCTGCATATATGAGACACGCAACACGACATTCAAAACAGAAGTATCTAATATGGCCGGTTTTACTGTGCAGTGTATAATAAATATGACAATAGACTTACTAATTTTAGTTTTAATCCCGAGTATCCTCCTCGTCCCGTCCGATGTGGGAACTTGGATTGTGATATTTCCTGTTTTCCCCTCTCCGAATTTTTCTTGCAGAGGAATAAAAAATAATTTCATTAGTATGCTGGGATAGACAATAAGAACGAAAAACAAATTAGAAAAAGCAATGTGTATTACATACCTTAAATATAGGCGATTTTAGTACATGATTAAGGTAATTGTTCCAGTTTTCTTGGTCCATTACCGTTTCGTACTTTTTGGGGAAAGTTCTTAGTTTGTGCGGCATTTCCAGGAAGGGTTTTACATGATTGTTGTACAATTTCCTTCTGAAGTCCCGCAGCTGAACAGGTAGACGCTTCATGACCACTCGCTTCAGCTCATGGGGCACCTCATAATGAAGCTGCAATAACATCTAATGTATGTTAATCACAAACTCACAGTTAGACAACAAAAGCGACGAATTGGTAACCGCATATGCATACCAGAATTTTCTCCCACATATTTTATTTTGTTGTTGAATGGACTTCCTTCCAACATAAATGTTTTATGCCAACCATATCACGGACCAAATAGCCTAGGTAACTACTGAATTCAATTTTATGGTCACCAATAGGCCGGAACATTTTGTCAAATTCAATATCCCTTCTTTTGGCATTTTTTTCCTAGAAGTCTCTATGAAACTTCAACATTCTTGTCATTCCCCTCTCTTTTATGATCACTTCTGTAGAGTCTTCTTGTTGTGGTTGTTTTTCTGCTTCTGGAGCATTTTCTAATTCTTTTTCTTTTAACACCTCCAAATCATCATTTTCAGAAACTTATGACTCTGAAAATAACTGAGGCAACATATGAAACCATGTGATGTTTAAGTAGAAACAAATAAGTACAAGGTTTCGCACATTACCTGTTAAGTCTTCAAATCTAGCAGTGTGGACCATATGTTCACCCTCATCGTCATCTGATTATACAATGTCATCATGACTCTCATCTAAATCCATCATTTTTTCATCAGAATCCACCTCATCATCTCATTCCCTCCATTGGTCGTAATCATCATCTTCTCCCATGACAAAAGCTGTGTAGGTACGTGCATCTTAGTTAGGAATTTGAGCTTATTTTGGAAAATATTAGCTAAACCTAACAGGATAGGGAACATGGGTTACACCTATTTTCTATTATATGAAAATAAAATAAACATGAACTCATTGATGCATGTAACTTGAGTCTAAAACATCACTGCAATGCATAAAATCTCCTCATGATTATTGTGTTATCCACAAAGAGAAAGGTACCGGTTAATCGGTCTTATATAACTTTTTGTTACAAAAGGAAAGAGCACTAAAGCACCAGATAATGATTATCCATTTTTTAGCTTGAAGATATAGTCAAATTGGCCAACCAGCAACATGGTATTATTAAAAGTGGAAACTTAAAATGCAGACGTTACAGGCTCGCCAAGTAACATAGACTCAAATGATTAAATATTGAGAAGCCTTGTATATAAATATGATTGACACAAAATCGTCGATCAAAGTATAGTTATTAACTCTCAATCAAAATCCAACCCAAACAATAACAAAAACCCTAGAAAAAAATTAGCATCGTTAAGTTATTTATTTATTATTTTGTAAAACCTAACTAACTAGTAAATCCTAACTAAGTAACATGAAAGAAAGATCCTTACCTAAATCTTATAATAGTTCAAGCATGTAACTTAAGCCTAAAATATTATTGTTGTAACAAAATGAAATCACATCTCATCGGACAACCCATGATTGTCATTAACTTGTTCTTTGATACAGCCGAATAAAAACCCTAATCATGCTTTAACTAGTAAACCTATAAGATCTAACATCTGATTCCATGAGATCAAATAAAAAATCTAACATAAATTTAATATTCATTCGAAAATGGGTTGTAGAAATAATACCAACAACAAAGATCGAGTTTAAAGAGGTAGATTCCTTGTAAAGATTAGAGATAATAATAGAATAAAAACCGTAATTATGCTGTAACTAGTAAACCTATAAGAAATGATGGAATAAAAACCCTAATTATGCTTTAACTACTAAACCTATAAGATCTAACATCTGATTCCATGAGATTGAACAAAAAATCTAACATCAATTTAATATTCATTCGATAATGGGTTGTAGAAATAATACGAACAACAAAGATCGAGTCTGAAGAGGTATGTTCCTTGTAAAGATTAGAGATAGTTGTAGAATTATGATTTCATAGAGAGAATGAATCGAGTAATAAAAACTGAAAAAGTAGATCGAACTCATCTTTCTTTTTATTTTTGGAATTTAACCAAACCATCAGGCGGGAATTGATTTTGCTTTTGAAATCATCCCGCGCAGTAAAATCCATTTTCATCACCCGCCAAACAAAAGATTTTTGGTGTTTTTCTTTTTTTTATTTCCAAATTTTTGATGTGTAACCAATATGGTTAGTTTCCTTATTTTATGAGAGAATATATCGTAGACAGTTATGATAAAATTGTTTCCCAAATTTTTTGAAATTTTGTTTCCTCTCTCTAACCAACTCGAGAAGAGGCTATAGAAAAACAATTACTTTCTTATTTTGAATAATATTTACCTTAATAATTTTAAGTTGGGTTGTCTCCTGTATTATTCTTGGTTTAGGGAGGAAACGTATGAATTATTAGTGGCACCTATGTAGGAAACGTATTATTCTAATCACACAGTAAGCTAATAAAGATAAATAAACTAAACCCATCCATTGTCATGTTCATCATTTCCATAAAAAACATAAAAGTTCAACGTGAATCATTCATCACATAAATGTCAACCTATATATCAGCGTAAGAAGCCTCCATCTAGTGCAGTACTTAAAAAATAAATAAAACCACCACTGAAAACAAAATGGTCATCAAAAACCCTGTTTAAAAAGCAAAGAACTTGTTAGATGAGTCTGGTTATTTTTCAGATTAGTCTGGTTCCTCATTCTCATCCAATTGCACGCAAAGATCATTATCATTAACATTATCATATAGCAGTACTTTACTTTCAATAGCACTTTACTTGTTCAAACTCGTATTTTTGTTAAAAGTATTGGCAAGGAGATAATAAGATCAAACCTAAAGTTATAAATTGATTCTTATTGTTTACAGGGTGAGGGGGATTGTATTTTTCTACATTTCCTCCGTTCTTTCAGCTAATTATATTTATTTTTCCAAAAGAATGCATACCTCATAAATAAATAAATTTGCAAGAGTATATTGCATTCTGTAAAGTCTATGAACTTGTAAATAATTATCTGATTTATTTCATGATTCCAATACCTAAATAATAAAAGAATTCATAAACATCACCTTCTTCTAAATGACAAAATTAGCAAACGAAACAAGAAACGAAAACAACTTTCAAAGCGTCCACAAAATGAAATCGATAAATCAAACCATATCATCAAAAAAAAACATATTAAATGAACCATCCCCATCTTCAAACAATTCTTCTTCCAATGCTTAGGTGAACCTGATCACTCCAACCAGCAGGCTTGGGCACCTTGTCATCCTCAGATTTGTCATTTTCTGCTTCATCAGGCTCCACATGCTTGTTAAGATCATGCTTGTTAACTTTTGGATTATTTGCCATATCCGGTATATCGGGACAATCTTCATCAATAATTTCAATAATAGAAGCAGAAGCATCATCATTCACAGTAGGAACATCAACATAAGCAGGAACATCAGCATCCTCAACGCTACTGATTACAGCGTCCAGAGGAACACCAGGAATAACATCAACATAAATAGGAACATCGTCATTGTCAACACTACTGACAACAGAACTAATTACAGCGTCGAGAGGAACACCATGAACAGTAGATATTCCGTCCATAGTAATGATAATCCTCAATTTACGAGGACTAGCCATCAGTCGAGGACATTTTTGGATCCCCTCTTCAGTTTCTTCTCTACAGTCCCTCTTAGCAGAACTCATTTTCCTCTTAATACTCTATGTTAATTTTTTCTATGCTTGGTGTAATTTATATATATTTCTAAGGAAAACCATAATTTCTTAGGTTTTTCATCATTATCTTAAATCACCTATTCTTTGGTATTTACATCGAATATTGTAGCAATATAAGGAGATATGGAATGAATATTTTCATGTTTATCTAATTTCCTTTTTAATCTAATATACATAACGAACATAACGAACTAAAATAAATTATGATCTCATGAGATATATGGAATGAATATTTTCATATTTATCTAATTTCCTTTTTAATTTAATTACCTAGGTCGGTTGGGGTGGCCCGGCCGGCTGGACCATAGGTGTAACGCAAAAAAAAAAAAAAATGTTGGCTAGTTAAATAGTGACCCAACATTTAGCGGCAACACTTTCATGTTAATGCACGAAATTGAAAATTTCAACATAGAAAAAAAAATCCAAACACCAAAACAAAAAAAAATACAAGGAAAAAAAAAGCAACATAAATAACCCAAGGAATAAATTGTACATTTTAGCATAGAAAAAAATACAAATACCAAATATCAAAAAAAAAAAAAACACACAACTGTAAGAAAAAAAGCTACATAGATAAGCCTAGGAATGTGTTAGTGGCATGGACAGCGCTCCTCATGTGAGGAATAATTGCAACCCTTGTTTCCCATGGTAGTGCCCCCCAAATTTCCGTCCAAGTTCTGGTGAGTGTATTGTAACACAATAAACACCTATTCTTCCAAAATAAGAGTTCCTTATTATTTATAAAGGCTATCGGGTTATGAGTCGGCCATTCATCCTCTTTAAAGAAAATGTTTATCTCATAATTCCAATTCCATTCCCCGCCAGGAGCCCATGTATGAATATTTTCTTTGGAAATGGGAGCCCAAAAATCTATCAGGGGCCGATCAATTCCCTCACGGATGTAGTAAAATAAAATACGAACTCCGAACATGACCATCCCAAGTGATGGGTAAGTATTTATCCAAAATTCACTCCCAGGAATATGATGCGGGGGTGGAAAATGTTGATGGAACGTCACGGTGTCAAAATTGAAATATATTATGCCAATATCTTGCTGACAACAATCTATCCAAAAAATACAACCATGTGTGTACACACCTGAACTATGAAAAGTATAAGGAATCTCCCATGCTATGCTACTCCATCCCCTCTTGTCTCCTAAAGTATGTATTTGGACTTTAACATCCATGTGAATTCGAACTAACTTGTACTCATCGGTATGTTGACAGTATCTAAAACCCCCAATTATGTTGTATTGTGGATACCACGAAAGTACTTGATCCGGTGCAATTGGGATGCATAGTTGTGCAGATGGAGGTGGTCACCAGTTTCTGGATTTATAATATATACAGGATCTTGTATACCGTGGTGTAAAACATAAAAACAAACCAGACCATTGCAAGATCCAACTATTGGGTGCAACATGGTCCAATCATCATGGGTTCCATCATTCGGGGCATCATGATTGTTGGATGTTACGATCTGGCTGAAATCTTCCTCTCTATAAAAGAGTTGGGTAACTTTATATTTCCCCATTCTTGGTGTGACACCAAAAAGGAATCCAATTCTTTTGTCCCCAAGGATAGTATTCCATTCTTTGCATACACATTTTCTTGCTAAAACGATTTCTGTAGTTTGGAGGTGCTGAAGTATCTCGGTAGTTAATTCCGGCAACATATCCATCACTATTATACTGATGAAAGATTATCAAAATAAAATAAAATAACAAAATTTTAGGATTTTCTTATTGTGAATGCTACAAGAAAATATGAGTATAAAGCTTATATATATATATATATATAGACATCCAATATACCTGTTGGCGAATGGTCGCGTCAGTCTAGGATGTTTTTGGATCCTCTCGTCAATTTCATATCAACAATCCCTCTTAATACTTTATGTTAGTTTTTTTCTATGCTTGGTGTAATTTGAAAACTCTAATTTTTTAGGTTTTCCATCATTATCTTAAATCGCGATTCTTTGGTATTTACACCGAATATTTCAATTTCCATATTACTAAAAAATGAGATATTGTAGCAGTATAATGAGATATGGAATGAATATTCTCATGTTTATCTAATTTCCTTTTTAATCTAATATATACATTTCGAACATAACAAACTAAAATAAATCATGATCTCTTAGAAAATACCCAAATAATTTTCTACTTTTCGACTAATTACCTAGGTGGGTTGGGGTGGTCCAGAAGGCTGGCTGGACCATAGGTGTAACGCAAAAAAAAAAAAAAAAAACAAAGGTTGTCTAGTTAAACAATGACCCAAACTAAATTGTACATTTCAACATATAAAATAATCCAAACACCAAACAAAAAAACAACTACAAGAGAAAAAAAAAAGCTACATACCCAAGGAATAAATTGTACATAGAAAAAAAATCCAAATACCAAAAAAAAAAAAACAGAAAACAACAACACAACTACAAAAGAAAAAAAAAAGCTACATAGATAACCCAAGGAATGTGTTAGTGTCATGGACATCATGAGTACATGTTTCCGATTGTCCATCAAAATTCTTCAACAAGACAACGCTCCTCATATGAGGAATAATTGCAACCTTGCTTGTTTCCCACGGTTGTGTCCCCCAAATTTCCATCCAAGTTCTGGTGAGTGCATTGTAACGCAATAAACGCTCATTCTTCCACAATAGGAGGTCCTTGTTTTTTCCAAAAGCTATCGGGTAATAGGTCGGCCACCCTTCATCCTCATCCTTTTCCAAGAAAATGCTTATATTATGATTCCAATTCCATTCCCCTTCAGGTGCCCATGTATGAATATTTTTTTTGGAAATGGGTGCCCAGAAATCTATCCGGGAATGATTAATCCCCTCATCACATGCTTTATGGATGTAGTAAAATAAAAGGCGAACTCCAAACATAACCATTCCAACTGATGGGAATTCACTCCTAGGAATATGATGCGGTGGTCGCGAATGTTGATGAAATGTCTCAGTGTCCAAATTGAAAGAAACTATGCCATTATCCCACTGACAACAATCCTTCCAAAAAATACAACCATGTGCGTACACACCTGAACTCCGAAAAATATAAGGAATCTCATATGCTATGTTCCTCCATCCATTCTTGTCTCCTAGAGTGTGTATTTGAACTTTACCATCCATGTGAATTCGAACTACCTTGTACTCATCGGTACGTTGACAGTATCTAAAACCCCCAATTACAGGATACCAAGAAAGTACTTGATCTCGTGCAATAATTGGGATGCATAGTTGTGGCAGATGTAGGTGCTCACCAATTTCTGGATTCATAACATATACAGGATCTTGTATTCCGTGGTGTGAAACATAAAAACAGACCAGACCATTGCAAGATCCAACTATTGGGTGCAACTTAGTCAAATCTTTATGGGTTCCATCATCCGGGGCGTCGTGATTGTTGGCTGTTATGATCGGGCTGAAATCTTCCTTTCTATAAAAGATTTGAGTAATTTCTTTCCCTATTCTTGGTGTGACACCAAAAAGGAGTCCAATTCTTTTGTCCCCGAGGATAGTGTAAGTACTAAATATCGCAAGATAATAGGTCACGAGTATCGTAATAAATAAAGGAGAAAAGAATTATAAAATGTTACGATGATAGAAGAAACGTGGAGAAATATGAAGTTTTGCGAGGATGGAGTAATTTTGTGAGCATAAGTTGCGATACTTCGTAACTCATGAACAGCTGTATAAATTTTACTATAAATAGGAGTTCAAATGTAAAATTCGAGAGGTTCTTTTGGTGAGTGTTAGAAAATATTTTAGGAAAGAGAATAGAGAAAGTTGTAACTATTCTAATTCCATTTAGATACTTCTTTGTGATCAATTGAGAACATTAATAAGAAAATTGTTATTCATCATCAAGAACTTCTTGAGTTTTTACTAATTCTATTGAGGGTGTAGTTGTAGGTTATTATTATGCAACTACATAATTGGCGCTAGAAATGGAGAGAAAGAATTCTGTACAGAAAAATGACAAGAAGAAGAAACACATCAGAACCATTAACTGAAGTAAGGAGAAGTGTAAGATTAGCAGGAGGAGAAGCAAATATAACAAGAGAACCTAGTAGAAGAACGAGTAATCGAAGAAATCAAGCTCAACAAGTAGAAGATCATGATCAAGTAAGTATACACACTTGGAGAACTAATACACCAGAAGAAGAAGATAGAGAACCACAAATCAGAGAAAATGGAAGGTTGATGGGAGGAACAATTCTTGAAAGATAAATGGAGATGCTAGAAACATTGAGACAAGGAATCCAAAAAGAATGAATGATCGAAGCTGAAGAACGTGCCAAATTGACAAGACAAAATCAAGAATTGAGAATGGAAAATGAGATGTTACAAAGGAGGAAATCTCAAAGTGTTGCAAGATCAAATGTTAGAATACAAAGAGAAGGACAAAATTCACCGATAATCAATAATGAAAATGATATGCAAGAACAAACGCAGAATCAAGGTGATAGAAATCAAGAAAATCGTTTCATTTTAATACCAAACCGCGAACAAAATATGGAGAATTTACGAACAAGACCAAATCATAAAGAAAACAATCAGAATCGAGAGGAAGAACAGCAACTTATGGAAGAAACTGAGAGACAACAAGCAACACATCAAAATAGTCACGAGAATGGAGTAAGAAGACATGAAGAAGTTCGTAACAAACAAAATGTTGAATATGAAAGAATTAAGAGAAGAGTTGTAAATCAACAAACAGAAGTGGAAAGGAATGAACCAAATTCTCGAATCAGAGTACAAGTAAATCAAGAAGAAATAAGTCACAGAAGAAGGAGAAATGAAGAAGAAGAAATTCCTGATATTCGCATGAGAAGAATGAGAAGAATAGAAAGGGAAGAACAAGAATTCCAAGATGCTTTACAACTGAACAATTATGATAATTTAGAAAGAAGATATTTGCAGAATTATGCGAATGAAAACATTAATGAAGAATATGATAGAATGCGAAGGATCGCAAGGGAGGAAGTGCAAGAACGTAGAAGAAGAGAAGCTGCATTAAAAAGACCAATGGATGAGAATTCTGAGGCAAATGCACGAATCTTTCGAGAATTAGCAGAAATGAGAGGGATGATAAACAATAGAAGAGGAGGAGATAGGAGGCAATTAGATGAAGCAATAGAAGAAGCTGCGAGGACTCCATTTGCTAGAGAAGTACAGTTGGGAGGAATTCCACCAAAATGTAACTTGCCCACACTTACCCAGTATTTTTGATGGGACTTCATGTGCTATTCAGCACATTAAAGCATACATAAGATGCATGTTACAATGGGAGAATCATGATGTTGTGTTATGCAAGTACTTCGCATCAAGTTTAACAGGGGAAGCTCTAAAGTGGTTCGAAGGACTCCCTAAGAACACTATTACGTCATTTAATCATTTGCAAGCAGTTTTTCTTGGAGCATATATCACAAATCACTCTTCACGGCTTGGTATTGAAGATGTATTTGGTTTAAAACAAAGAGTGGGTGAAAGTTTGAAGCATTTGGTAAGACGATGGAAGACTATGTGCAGTGATATGGCAGGGCGTGTAGATGAGAGATACTTGATTCTGTCCTTCATAAATGCGATGTTCGCAACTGAACAATTATATGTTCAAATCTTCAGAAGAAAGAATTCCATAATGATGACAGAATTACGAGAATTGCAAGAAGAATACATTACACTAGAAGAAAAGCAAAACAATATGGAGTCATATCCAGTAACAAACACTAACAATCAAGAGGGAGGAGCAAATTTAATTCCCAAAATAATCAATGTAGTAGCAGGTACTTCACAAACATCCTCACAAACTTCTTCGCAAATTTCAGAAGAGAAGAAAATCAATGATAGCCAGCCAAAGATGGTAGCAATGGGCAGTAGAGATCAATAAGAATATGATAGAGAGAAGAATTTCTATAATCGGATAGGAAATAACCAAATTCCAAGATTAGATCAACAACAAGAAAATTATGGTGGACAAAGGCAAAATTATTTTGGACAAGGAAACCAGAGACAAAATTATAACAACGGTCAAGGAGGTCAAAGAATGGTAAGGGAAGAGATAAAATTGCCACCTTTGAATACAAGTATAGAAAAGATATGGCAAGAAATTATCCTGGTAGAGAATGTACCAACTCCATGGAATATGGGAAAGGAACCACCAATGGGTCCAAGAAGTCATGAATTTTGTTCATATCATCATTTTCATGGACATTCTACAAATAATTGCCATAATATCAAGAGGATAATTTTGCGAATGATTGATCAAGGAAAACTAAATCAATTTTTACTTAAGCGGAACCATGTGATGCAACAATTACCACAGGCTCCATCCATAACTCGCAGGGAGAACACGACAAAAGAAAAGGGAGAAGAAATCCTACATATAGAAGTGGGTTCAAAAGCAAGGAATGTTTTCTGTAATTCCATTGTTCATTCATATAAAACCATAGAGGATTTTCATGATAATGTGTTAAGTAGGGTATATGCGAGGGATGGTGAAGGAAAGGAAGTAATGAACATCACAAAGATTTCACGACTTGAAGATTGGCAGAAACGTGAAATTTCTTTTGAAGCCACTGAAATTCCAGAAGGTTGTGAAGTACATGATAATCCATTGGTGGTAAGACTGGCAATCTACATGAATATGGAGGAGAACGAAGATGATATGGAGGAAGAGTCAATTGGTCTTAATAGGATTTTGATTGATACGGTAAGTTCTGTCAATATCCTCTTCTATTCTGCTTACAAAACTATGGGGGGAAAAGATGCAGATTTAATACCTTCTACTTACAGAATTTATAGTTTTAATGGAACTGCCAACAAGCCCAAAGGAGAAGTGAGCATGCGAATTCCATTAAGTGGAATGCGAACTGAAATTAAATTTTTGTGTTGTTGATGTTGAATCACCATATAATGCTTTGATAGGAAGGCCATGGCTTCACGGAATTCTAGGCGTAGCTTCCACTCTACATCGTGCATAAAATTCCCTCATATGAAGGGTATTGGAATTATCAAGGGTGATTGGGCTGAGGGAAAGAAATGTTACGATACAGAAGTAGAAGTTTGCGAAGGAAAAACTGCTGAGAAGGAAAATTGGAGAAAAAGAGCAAAGGTTGTGAAAAGAAGTGAAAATTTAATGGTAGAGGATTAAGGAAAAAGAGAATAAAGTTACGATGATAATCATACAAGAAATTTACGATGATAATAAGGGATTGTGATTCGAGAGGAAAAAAGAAGGTTATCAATATGTTTGCTCGTGAAAATGAGGTATATGGCAAAACAAAAATTTTATTTCATGATAAAATTTTACGAATATTGTTTGCTCGCAGGAAATTGGGAAAAAGTTACAAATTTTCAGAATTTATATTCCGATTAAAATTTCATTAATTTGCGAATAAAAGACCGCAATCTGTGATCAGCCTCCAAAAAAGAAAGAGAGCCGCAGAAAATTTTATACAGGCAAACCTTTGTGGAGTACACCCTAGTTCGCGAAGCTATAATTCGTAAGAGGCAAAGTCCTAAAGTACGTCATTTAAGGGGGTACCTATAACATGGCTAAGGGTAACCGGAACACCACCAAGGGCCCTTAGTACATGGTAAAAAATTTGGGGTACAACCCAATAATGGGGTACCTATCCGGGTTAGACACCTTGGATTCTCACCTAATCTAACGACATTATGCAATATAAAATGCGGTGTAAGAAGATTTAGGCTGGGCGACTAAGGCATATTGTCTTTCCCAAGAAGTGCAGAAAACGATCAAGGCGCCGAGGTACACGGTTGAGTCAAGAGTGTCAGGTGAGGTTGAACCACATCTTCCATTTTTGACAAGTCTTGGAAAATGATGCACTTGGCCCAAAGATACCCCATAGGGTGCAACCTCGTAACTATAAGCCCTATAGGCAAAAAGGATAAGAGGTTGCGATCAAAATCTGGTTGTTGGCAGAACCGGATGGGAAGAGGTAACCTTGTATGGTCGATGTACGCTTCCTTGAAGGGGAAATCAGGGGGAAGATAAAGGGCAGCACCCTCCATTAGGGAGCTGATAAGTGCTATAAGACGCAAATGTCACGAGGCTTCTTGTTTGCGAAAACATAAAGGCTTGTCATATTTGTGCAACAAATGAAGTTCTGCGAGCCTAAAAAAAAAAAAAAAAAAAAAAAAAAGAAAGAAAGAAAAGAATAAAGAACTCGCAGAACATAATAAAGTTAAGATGAGATCAATGGGTCGCTACATGAAAGTGTAGAGACGTCCTGCGATTTCATCGCAAGACGGCAATGTCATGGGGCTTCATGTTCGCAAGAATATTTAGGCCTGTCATATTGTCGCAACAATTCTTGAAGAGGTTAAAATACTATACAAAGAAGTTAAGATGAGATCAATGGGTTTTTGCATGAAAGTGTAAGAACGTCCTGCGATTTCATCGCAAGACGATAATGTCACGAGGTTGTATGTTCGCAAGAATGTTCAGACTTGTCATATTATCGCAAATAATTAATACAAAAGAGGTGGCAAAATAAGACCTTTACTTAGGAAGGCATGATAAGACCACAGAAATTAATGAAATTTATTGCATCAATATCACTGAAGAAATTATACAAGAATATACATTATGAAGATCTGAAAAGAAGACAACTTCGTCAATATCATTGAAGAAATTTTACAAGAATATACATCAAGAAAATTTTGAAAAGAAGACAACTTTGTCAATACCATTGAAGAATTTTTATAAGAAGACCTATCAAAAAAGACAACATCATTGAAGAATTTTAATGAAGACTTAACAAAATATGCGATTTTGATAACAATCAAATACAGATAAGTTCATATTCGTAAAAATTTACGAGAATTACATACTTCTTATACTTCTCCATATATTGAATACTTCCCCAAAAATTTGAATACTTCTTATAATTCTTCAAGAATATCTCATATTTATTATACTTCTTCAATGGATATTTAATTTTGCGAAGGTTAAGTACTTATTATACTTCTTCATACAATGAGTAATAATTTTTATACTTCTTCATATATTGGGAAATTCTTCATAAATTGAATGCTTCTAATACTTCTTATACTTCTTATACTTCTTAAGGGTATTCCATATTTTGTATACTTCATACTTTCTATACTTCAAGGGGAGATTTATTATTTACCTCGCAACATTCCGTAAAAAGAAAAAGGCTTATATTTCTTATACTTTGAAGGAAGGATTTTTTATCACAATAAGAAGAAAATTCGTAAGATAAATTCAGAAGGATATTCTAATACTTCCAGCGGTAGTTGATCATTTGAAGAGAAATAATAAGGGGAAAGGGAATACTAAGCTAAGTCTTTAAGATATATTATTTCTCTCCATATGATCAAGTTATGCGAATAAGGGAAATAAACATCAAAGAAAGATTAATTCAAATTAAGCTTTGAAAAATAAATTGTTGGATTGATTGAAAGCATAATCAAGAAGAAAGTGTTGTATGGAAAAGTTACAGAACAGATATACAAAAAAAAAGAATGAAGTTATTCTTCAGGCGATCTGTTCCCATCAAAATGATCTTCTTCTTCAACTTCACTATCATCTTCAACTTCACTTTCAGAGATTTCCAGATATGGAGTATCTTCAGGAATTTCTTCAGAAAGGAGCGTATGGTACGTCTTGAGAGGAATTTCATTATCTTCGCAAATCTTGCGAGTCATCTTAGATCGAAAACGCTTGACATATAAACTATGGTTATACTTGAAAATTAGAAGCTGAGATCTCAAGTCAGAAATTTTCTTATTACGATTAGCAAGGAGAGTTTCCAGATTATTATTTATCTTCGCAAGATTTTCTGCAGCAAGAAAAGAAATTAAGAAATTGGTTAGCAAATTATGAAGGAAAAGTAACCAAAATAATTATCATCGCAAAGAATTTACCTTCTAGTTGCTTCTTATCATTACGAAGAGAAGAAATTTCAAGCTTTAATTGATTATTCTCCTCAAGAAGAGAAGAATTATCAATTGCGATGCTCGCAGATTGTGAATTATCTTCGTGACGAGATATTAATTCTGCGTTATCAATATTTAGATATTCTATTTTCTGACGGAGATTTGAATTTTCAACCTCTAACTTCTTACAACGATTTAAAGTTTTCTTCTCAGCAATAGAATGACGTCTTTCCCAATCAGAAGCAGCTGCGCAACTAACTCTTCCAACCTAAACAAGAAAAAAAGGGGTTAGAAATCAATAAAATAAGGAAATAAACAAGGAATAGAGAAGAAACTTACCATGCTGCCTAAAGCATATAATGAAGAAGGAGAGACGAATCTTGAAATTCCTTTGAGGGAGTTATTATCAATAACAGTAGGAACTTTACAAGCCTTCGAAATAAGTTTGCGAGCATTCGCTATAGGAGAATTTCCTAATCCACGAGAAGAATGGAGGAAAGCCTCAGAAATGCTAACCATTGCTGAGGCAAAAGTTTCTGGGATACTATAATCTTCATTCCCACCTTCATCAACATCATCATCATCTCCTTTGTCAGAAAGGGTATCAGAATTAGAACTAAAGTCCTTCTCAGGAAATTCATTATCTTCATCACCAAGATCTTCCTCAATGTCCTTATTATAAGAAATTACATTGGAATGGGATTTGGTTGAGAGTATCTTCTTTTTCTTTCTCTCGTAAACAATATCTTGAAGTTTTCTTTTTCCTTTGCGAAGAGCATCATCTTGAATGTCAGAAGCTTGAGAGACCTTCGCAAAACGAAGAGTTTGTTGCCTCACAGTAAGCCTTTTAGAAGAAGTGGAACTTTTATTTTCACTCGCAGCAATCTCAGGAAGAAGTGGAACCTGTAAATTCAAATGAGGATAAGAAACAGAGGCAACAATATATTGTTTATAAAAATAAAAGAGTGTTTCTTACCTCATTTGAAATTAAAGGGTAACAAAAAGATAAGGAAGTGGAAATACATACATTTCTAAAAACCCAAGGTTGATAATAGCGGTTACGAAGATTCGCAGGAAGTTCTACTATCCCAGTAATATAAGAACCCGATAACATTAAAGGGTACTTATACCAATCTTCATCATTAGAACGACGAGGTGTCTTATTATTTCTGAAGCATAATCAATATCGTGCATGAGAAGATCATCTGCTGCGATATTAGCTTTACGATGAAGACGAACACCCCAACGATTATCTTCTTTCCTCGCAGGAATTAGTGTGTAATTTTTGAAGAAACCTCAACTGTATAATTCGCAAACAACAATTTCTATATTCTCAAACCCAGGTTTTCTAAGATCAGTTGAATATAAAGATTTCCCAAAAGCAGCACGATTTGCGAATTCAACTAAGAGGCGAATGCAATCACCAGTCAATTGATAAATGGCACAAGAAAAATTGGGGTGGGAAATAATTTCGTAGAATAAAGGAAAGTTAACATCATAAAGAGGAAGAGGAAGACCTGCGAGGATTTGACCTCGTGAGATTAAAACTTTCTGATCATCCCAAACATAGTTGGTAAAGAGCTTCACACAGAGAGAAGACTTATTATCATAACCTTCAATCTCAGAAAGAATAAGGTCTCTATCAGCAAGTTCCACATTAAGTTGTTCAATAGTTTTCTTCTTTGGTGCCATTGAATATAAGAGGGAAAATAGGAAAAATAGAAGAGGTTGCAGAGGCAGAAGCGGTGAAGAAGATGAGTAAGAGAATAAAAAGCAAAAACAAAGGATAATATTTATAAGAGAGTTTGATGAAGATAAAAATTCATTAATACGAGTAAGCGTGAACGGTTGAAAAGAACGGTTACGAAGAAACATGTCGAAAGATAAGGGAAAAGTAAAAAGACGTGTTGCGAATCTGAAGGGTGGTAATAACTACACTAAATTTACGAGAATAGGGATTCTCATGACATTTCTTCTTCAAAGAATTGACATGAGAAGAGGCAAGATGTAAGTACTGAATATCGCAAGATAATAGGTCACGAGTATCGTAATAAATAGAGGAGAAAAGAATTATAAAATGTTACGATGATAGAAGAAACGCGGAGAAATATGAAGTTTTGCGAGGATGGAGTAATTTTGCGAGCATGAGTTGCGATACTTCGTAACTCATGAACAGCTGTATAAATTTTACTATAAATAGGAGTTCAAATGTAAAATTCGAGAGGTTATTTTGGTGAGTGTTAGAAAATATTTTAGGAAAGAGAATAGAGAAAGTTGTAACTATTCTAATTCCATTTAGATACTTCTTTGTGATCAATTGAGAACATTAATAAGAAAATTGTTATTCATCATCAAGAACTTCTTGAGTTTTTACTAATTCTATTGAGGGTGTAGTTGTAGGTTATTCTGCAACTACAGATAGTATTCCACTCTTTGGAAACACATTTGCTTGCTAAAATACTTTTTGCAGTTTGGAGGTGTTGTAGTATCTCGGTAGTTAATTCCGACAACATATCCATCACTATTATACTGATGAAAGATTATCAAAAAAATATTTTTTAAATTATTTAAGATTTTCTTAATATTGTAGAATGCTACAAGTAGATACGAGTAATGCTTATATAGACATCCAATACACATGTTGGCGAATGGTTACATCCTTGATGAGAAGGCATAATTTGAAAGGTCGCGTATTTAATGAGCAGATAAGTAACACATATTTGCATGTTTTATCTTTTTTTTTTGATGCAAAGTAAATTTATTAATCATATTAGAAGATTACAGCTGGTAATATCCTTCTCAATCCAGCTATGAATGTCTGGAGAATAATGGAACATATACTCAAAATTACTTTTACTGCTCCTAGCTTTCTTAGCAATGGAGTCTGCTACACTATTTCTAAGTCTATTAACTGACTGACAAGAAAAAAATTCATGACCCTGTAACAAAGTTTTGATATCCAGAATAATTCCTTGGTTTAATCAATGGACATAAGAGGTATCCTCTATTATTGATTTCACTAACACTTCACTGTATGACTCAAAAATGACTTTTTCATAATTCTTGGAGATAGCCCACACCACTGCATGTTTTATCTTTGAAAGGTCGCGTCCTTAATGAGCATGCAAGTAAAGCATATTTGCCCATTTTATCTTATAAGCGGTTATAGCTTAACCCTATAACTAAATTTTTATTTTAAAGGAAACAAAATCTAAAGGATAACCATTATGTCATGAAGTAGGTATGAAAAGACATGACATTTTAGTAGGGTGTTATTATTTTTTTGAATTTAACCGGGGTGTTATTATTTCTTTGAGTTCAACAGCTGCATGTGTCTCTTGGGAATAGGTCTTAGAAGAAAAAAAAACATAATAAATGTGAAAGAGGAATTAGGGATTATATTCATTTTCCATAGAGAAAACTAAGCCAAGAGAAGAGAAGAAGAAAAAAAGTTTCATAGATAACAATGGCTCCAAATAACCCAGAAAAATAGAGTGGTTCCAAACCACCAAAAGGCAAGACCCCAATGACAGAGGAAGAAGTTGATAAGGAGGAGTGCTTAAAGAGAAAAGAAGTGATTATGAGGTTCAAATTAGCAGTATTTGAAATGGATTTGGATCAACTAGAGAAATCTAACTAATATATATGCAAAGCAATAAGATTGAATAAAAATAAAAAGAAAGAAGATGCAAGGAATATGAGAGAAGGGGAAGAAGTAGGTTTGCATAATAATAACCAAGATGATGATATGGATCTGTTGTGGAATGAGTTTTGTCATGCAAACTCAGTATATGAGGCAGAAAATGAAGAGAAAAAAAAGAGAAGCAAAGAGAAAGTAAAAGATGAAGAATACAGAAGAATTTTTGCAGTTTGTAGTACTAGAATATCGCCACAACGATATTCTCGTGATAAGAACGACGCTTTTACAAGAAGGTAAAATATTCCTATAAGTATAAATGACATTGTTCACGAGAGTGTCGTGAGGATTCTTCAGCGACATTTGGCGAGCGTCACAGGGAAGCATCATAATAGTTGACGACTGAAGAGACATGTTATGAGAGTGTAGTACCAGAATATCGCCACAACGATATTCTCGTAGTAAGAACAAAGCTTTCACGAGAAGGTAAAATATTCCTATAAGTATAAATGACATTGTTCACGAGAGTGTCGTAAGGATTCTTCAGCAACATTTGGCGAGCGTCACAGGGAAGCGTCATTATAGCTGACGATTGAAGAGACATGTTATGAGAGTGTTGTTTCACGAGGATTACAAAACTTGGCGAAGATTAATATTGTAAATACCACGATGAGATCGCAGAATATATCCGAAAGAAGGGGAAAACATAGTTGTCACCCACAATGTAATTTCCTATATAAAGGGTTCAAGTAAGTCCAGATGAGGAGGACGTATTTTTTAGAGTTGAGAAAATCTTGAGGAGAGAGAAACTCCAGAAAAGAAAGTTGTAATTCTGAGTTTGAATATTTTCTGTAAACATTTCTGAGATCTAAATAATAAAAGCGTCGTTTAATTCTTTAATCTTCAATTAGTTTCACTTAGATTTTTATAAGATCTTAATAGGGGTGTAGTGTGGGAAATCCTGCTACTACATTTTGGCGCCGACTAAGGGGACTCGAAGATCCAAAATCTCTAATTACAATTTGAAGATTTGGAGAAATTGAAGAAATGGCTGGAAGAAGAGGAAGAAATACATCAGAACCACCAACAACAGTGAGAAGAAGTAAAAGACTTGCAGGTGAAGAAACAAGTATATTAGGAGAGTCTTCAAGGATGAGAACTAGGAGGAATAGAACAAGGAATAAAAGGGAAAATTCAATTCAACAACCAAACCAATCAACATCGATACAAAATGGAAGAGTGGATTATGATAGAGTAAGCGTGCATACATGGAGATTAGATTCAATGAGAGAAGAAACAAATCGACAATTAAGAGAAGAAAATGGAGTAGGAAGAAATCAGGAGGTAGAAGAAGGGTCGATTCATCAAGATGAAGATGAAATAGCAGAGGAATTAGGGCGAAGAATACAGGAAGAAAGAAGGTTAGAGGCGGTGGAACGTGCAAATTTAACAAGACAAAATCATGAGTTGAGAATGGAGAATTTAAGGTTACAAAGAAGAAGATCAAGAAGTACTACTAGATCAAGTTCAAGATCATTCAGAGAAATACCAAGGAGAAATTCTCCCATAAGAAATAACGGAGAAAATGTACAAGAAGAAACTGAAAATCCAAATAGAGGACAACGTCAGGGAGAAGAGAGAATAAATAATGATTGTAACGATCCACAAGGAGAAACTTTAAATGGAAGACGAAATATTGAAAATCAAAGAAATGAAGGTAATCAAGATGGTAAAGAAAATCACGAAGAAGGTAGAAGAGTATTACATGGCCGAGAACACGTCAGAAATCAAAGAATTATTGAGAATGAAATAGAGAGACATTATGCTGAACAGGCACGCCTAGCTTGCGAGAGAGAAAGACTGATGGCAGAAATGGAAGAACAGGAGTTCCAAGAAGCAATAAGGCAAAACAATCATGATAATAGAGAAAGAAGACGTACACAAAATCGCGAAAATGGCAATATTCGGGAAGAATATGACAAAGATCTGAGAGAAGGATAGAAAGACAACAAAGAGAATTGGCGAGAAATGAAGAAGTTGGTGGAGAAGAAATTAGGAGACAAAATCAATTGCGAATTTCGGATAGAAATGAGGAGGAAAATCGCAGGAGAAGAGAAAGTGCGTTAAAAAGACCAATAGAACAAAGCCCAACTGCAAATGAGCAAATTTTGAGGGAATTAGCATAAATGAGAGGGATGATAAATAATAGAAGAGAAGGTGGAAGAAGGCAACTTGATGAAGCAATCGAAGAAGCAGCTAGAACTCCCTTCACACAGGAAGTACAACTAAGAGGAATTCCTCCAAAATGCAATTTGCCAGCAATAAACAGTATTTTCGATAGGACTACTTGTTCTATTCAACATGTTAAAGCTTATGTTAGGTGTATGCTGCAGTGGGAGAATCATGATGCTGTTTTATGCAAGTACTTTGCATCCAGTTTGATCAAGAGGCGCTAAAATGGTTTGAGGGATTGCCGAAAAATACTATTACTTCTTTTGATCACTTACAAGCTACATTTTTGGGTGCATACATAAGCAACAACTCTTCACGACCAGGTATCGAAGATGTGTTTGGATTAAAACAGAGAATTGGCGAGAGTCTAAAACATCTAACCATAAGATGGAAGACAATGTGTAGTGAGATGGCGGGAAGAGTAGATGAGAGATATCTTATTTTATCCTTTATTAATGCAATGTTTGCGACCAATTTGCTCTACATACAAATTTTCAGAATCAAAAACACCATCACAATGATTGAACTAAGAGAACTACAAGAAGAGTACATTGCTTTGGAAGAAAAGCAAAACGAAATGGAGTCATACCCAATTGCAAATACCAGTTCTGTAATGGATAATGGAAGTTTGCTTCCCAAAATGATTAATAACGTGGCGAGCATCTCGCAAGTTCAAGCAGAGAAAGTGGCGAATAATGACAAGCAAAAACTAGTGGCTATGGGAAGTCGTGATCAAGAAGAATTTGAAAGAGAGAAGAATTATTACAATCATGGAGGAAATAGTCAAATCCAAAGGCTTGACCAACCTCAAGAAACTTATGGTGGACAAAAGCAAAATAATTTCAGAAATCAGGGGAACATGGGAACCATATGGGAGGAGATTAAGATGCCACCCTTGAATGCTAGTGTAGAAAAAATGGGAAGCTATCATTTTAATGGAAGATATACCTCGCCGTGGAACATGGGGAAGGAACCACATCCTAACACTCGTAATCAAGAATTTTGTCCTTATCATCATTTTCATGGGCATTCGATAAATAATTGCAGAAATGTAAAAAGAATAATCTTAAGAATGATCGATCAGGGGAAGCTAAATCATTTTCTAAAAGGGCATCAACAATCGCAACAATTGCCACCACCACCAGACGATCGCAGAATGACTAATGTAAAAGGAGCAGAAACTTTTGTTATAGAGGTTGGAACTAAAGCAAAAAATTTATTTTGTAATTCTATTGTGCATTCTTTCAGAACCATCGAAGATTTCCACGATAATGTCTTAAGTAGAGTCTTCGCCAGAGATATGGATGGAAAAGAAATAATGAATATAGCGAGAATCTCGCCATTAGAAGAGTGGAAAAAACAAGTCCTTTCTTTTACAGCACAAGAAGTACCAGAGCCTGGCGAGCTGCATGATAACCCATTGGTAGTAAGATTGGAAATAAAATCAGAACAAGCAGAAGAAGAAGAAGGTAAAGAAAACAATAACGAAATGGAGGAGTCTTGGGCCATTGATAGAATCCTAATTGATACTGGCAGTTCCGTAGATATCCTGTTCTACCACACCTACAGAACCATGGGTGGGAAAGATGAAGATTTGATACCATCGACATACAAAATCTATGGTTTTAATGGAACTGCCAACAAGACTAAAGGGGAGATCACAATGAGAATTCCATTACGAGGAATGACTTCCAAGATTTTATTCTGTGTTGTCGATATTGAATCACCATATAACGCCTTAATTGGTCGACCTTGGCTACACAAGATATTGGGTGTTGCATCTACCTTTCATCAGTGCATTAAATTCCCTCATCCAAATGGTGTTGGAGTAATTAAAGGAGATTGGGGAGAAAGTAAGAAATGTTATGAGATAGATATCAAGTCTTGTGAGGAAAGAGCAGGGAAGAACAACAATTGGAAATTAAAGTGACAAATTAATGGTTGATTTAATAGAAAAACATGAAGAAATAACTAACGAGAGAAATCAAGAAAAAAATGACAGGTATAAAAAATTAATGAAAACACTAAATAAAAGAACAGATGATAAGGAAGATGAGAAGAATAAAGTGATAGAAAGATGAAATAAAAGGCTAGAAGTATAAAGGTAAAGTTGTTTTTTCTGTTTGAGTGAAGAAAATGAAATTGAAAAGTTAAAGAAAATAAATTATTGAGATTTGAAGCTCGCAAGAAATTTTAAGAAACGCGAATATAATTTCGCAGAGATTAATAGAATGGGACAAACCTTTATGGCGTGCACCTTAGTTCGCGAATACAATTTCGTAAGAGGCAAATGTAAGGCCTACAAGCACGTCATAAAGGGGGTATCTCTTTATATGATTCAGGGATAAGGTTATACCGCTACTGGAACCTGAGTCATACAGATGTAGGGGTTAAAGAAAACCTATTCGGGAGAGAGATCTTGGATTTCCAATTTTATAAGGTTATACCCTGGTTGGACGACTGAGAGTCTCTTCCAAGAAGTGCAGAGTATGACCAAGGCGCCGAGGTACACGGTTTAGCCAAGGATGCCCGGGACGGAAGAACCTACCCTGGCCATCTTTGGTAAGTCTTGGCTACAATGCACTTGGCCTGAAGAAAACCCCACCTAGGGTGCAGTCTTGTAACTATAAGCCATATAGGCATAAAGGACAAGAGACTGCGAAAACAACTGTTTGTTGGTAAATCTGGATGGGAGGAGCTAGTCTTGTATGGCCGATGTGCCCTCCTTGAAGGGGCAACCAGGGGGAAGATAAGGGCGGCACCCTCCATTAGGGAGCTGATAAGTGTCTTAAGACGGCAATGTCATGGGGCTTTAAGATCGCCAGTTCATTTAGGCCTGTCATATTGTCGCGTAAATTATACATAGGCAAAAAATCCATAAGAGAAAAAAAGTTAAGATGAGATCAAGGGGTTTTAACATGAAAATGTGAAGACGTCCTGCGATTTCATCGCAAGACGGCAATGTCACGAGGATTTGTTTTCGCGATAAAGCTTAGGCTTGTCATATTATCGCAATACAATAAAGAAATATAGATAAGACAAGATCAATGGGTCAATACATGAGAGTGTAAATACGTCCTGCGATCTTGTCGCAAAAAGAGAAAATTGGCGAAATAAGACCTTTAATTAGGAAGGCAAAATAAGACCAATAGAATAATCTCAAAAATTAATTCTTCTTTGTTAAGCATGCAGGAAAGATTTCTTTATCGCAAGAAACAAGTTGAATTCAACAAGTCTCAAGAAAATTAATGAGGAGGCAAGAAAGGGAATAAATGTGTAGGATTTCATTAAGTTTCTTGAGAATATTATAGTTCAAAAAAGGTTATATCATTTGCGAGAAATAAGAAGAAAAAAGAAACTAAAAATAGAACTCAAGCTTCAAGCGGTAGTCTCGCCAGACTTAGAATTGTTGTCAGGATTGTTATCATCACCAACATTTCTTTCATCGCGGACATCATCGCCAAAATTTCTTTCATCGCTAACATCATCGCCAGAGTTATTTTTGTTATGATCTTATCCTTCTTTTGGAGGGTTTTCTTCTTTTCCTTGATCATATTCTTCTTCAGCGTCTTCTTCAACATCTCCTTCAGAAGGCGGATATTCTAAATCTTTATCCATAGGAAGAGGGATTTCATCATCGTCAACTTTCAAAGGTAGAACGGATACAGGAGGAAGAGAGTTGGAGATCAAAATTTCGTTCACGAGAACTTCCGCACTAAGATGAACTTGGCGAAGAAAACCTTTGTCACGATTTCTGATCTCTATATTCTTGAAATACTCAAGATAATCAAGTCTTCTTTATGCTTTATCACGAATTTCTAAAAGGTTGAGAAGAAGAGTCTTATTTTCTTTGCGAACACTGTCTAGCTCCTTAGTAAGATCGGTGATAGTAGAATGAAGACTTCTTTCAGATTCTGCGAACAACAAAATAATAAAAGGTTATAGAAATAAAGATATCATGAGAAATATAACATAAATTGTGACGAGGGAAATTAACAAGTGAGGCAGTCATAATTGACTACCTTCTTTTTGTGAAGTTAAGTTTTGGATTAATGAAAAGAGGCAATTCTCCCATTGGTTCATAGCATCATCAAATTTGTCGCCGACTATGCCTTTCAAACGATATTTCATGTTCTCTTCTTTGGTGCGTAAGTATGAATTTTCTTTTGACAATGAGGAATGGGACTCCTTTAATTGGGAATATTCATCTCGAAGCTTGCTGGCATTCAGACTAAGAGTTAGTCTACCCTTGATAAGTTTGTCTATTTCAGCGGCAGATGATTCAGTTACTTCATCAAGTTTATTTTTAAGAGAGCGGAGAGACTGCTTTTGATCATCATATATCCCTTGAAGATTGTTTACTTTCTTCGAGGAGATCGCCAACAAGCTTGATAATTTGTATTTCTCTTAAGATAAAGTTCTATTCTTGTCTGATAAAGATTCTATCGACAAATTAGTCTTGGATAACGAATATGAGAGGCGAGTAACCTCGTTGTTTAAAAAACTGTGATTTTGCAATAATTGATTATTCTCATTTGTGAGATTTCTTATTTGATCAACTGAATACGTATAAATATTATCTAATCTACTATCTTTGGTCCATCCAAGAATCTCTTTCAGTGCGATCTTCATCAGATATGGTTTCAGATTTAAGTTTTTCGATGAAACGATTTCGATTGGAAACTAATATATAAACCAAGAATTTAAAGGGAGGATTAAGTACGAAGAATATGGAAATAGAATAAAAAGATAAAAGGACAGAGGCAAAAAGAATCTTACTTTTTATCTCATCAATCTTTCTAGCGAGATTCTCGCGATCCAGTACAGAGTTATTGAGCTTGTGGTTTAGAGTTTCACATTCAGAAGTCTTATCTTGAAGACTTTTTCTTAAAGCAGCATTTTCATTCTCTAGAGAAGCTCGTGAAACAGAATTGTCTGAGCCAAAATATTTGAGCAGAGTTTCGCAAACTCCGCTTTGGAGAGAATCAGTAGAAGAATCTCTAGCATTATTTAGAATGTTAGATAAAATTTTGAAAGCAACATCAATTCCTGCGATGGTCTCATTTGATGAAGGAAGGGATGTAGAAGATGAAATAGAAGAAGTGAGGACAAGTTGATGATTTGAGTCATTAGCAATGGTTGTATCATCAGAAGGAGGAGTTTTCGGGAAAGTAACATTTGGAGGAAGTAAAGGGCTAGATGGAGTTTCAGTTATGATGGGTTATGCAATTTGAATTGGTGAAGGACCAGTAGAGGCAGAGGTAGTGAAAGTGAGCTTCTCACCAGAAGAAGGAGGAAGATCAGATTGCACAGGTGTAGGTGAAGCTTTCGCAGATATTAAGGTAGGAATGACGAAATTGCTTCCAAAGGTCTTATTTAATTGGCGAGATCTTTTAGGAGGGTTAGCATTACCCTCGTAATTATGCAAACAATAATCTAGATAATAAACAGAGGTAACAATATTGTTATTAAGAAATAGAATGTGTTTCTTACTACCTTATTGCTCGTAGAACTTTCTTTCCTTTTTCCAGTTGGTTTCTTAGGATTAGATTTGGTTCTCCTGAAGAGAAGATATAATATGAGAATTATAAATAAGGGAATATCGAAAAACATAAATAAAAATTGATCTAAAAAAATAAATTTTTTTTTTATCATGATCAAGAATATACCTTGGTGATTCCATTAAAACACTAGCAGGAGAGTACGAAGAAGAAAAGTTGCAGACAGAAAATGAAGAAGCTAAGCAGAGAAGAAAGAAATATAGGAGAAGAAAACCAATTATGAAACTTGACTCTCCTTTTTATAGGCAAAGAGGGAAGCCAGCTGAGCGAGATGTGTCAATACAAAAAGATAGGTTTGAAACACGTGTAAACCAGGAAAGCTGAATTAACGGAACTTTGTCGAGGAAAAGAAGTTCAGACATTGCTGCGATAGTTAAGAAGAATTTAAAGTTCTCATGATCTTCTCATCTTCGCAGAGAAAACATGAGAAGAGGCAAGATGTAGTACCATAATATCGCCACAACGATATTCTCGTGATAAGAACGACGCTTTTACGAGAAGGTCAAATATTCCTATAAGTATAAATGACATTGTTCACGAGAGTGTCGTGAGGATTCTTCAGCGACATTTGGCGAGCGTCACAGGGAAGCATCATAATAGCTGATGACTGAAGAGACATGTTATGAGAGTGTTGTTTCACGAGGAATACAAAAGTTGGCGAACATTAACATTGCAAATACCACGATGAGATCGCTAAATAGATCCGAAAGAAGGGGAAAACTTAGCTGTCACCCACTATGTAATTTTCTATATAAAGGGTTCAAGTAAGTCTAGAAAAGGATGATGTATTTTTTAGAGTTGAGAATATTTTGAGGAGAGAGAAACTCCAGAAATAAAGTTGTACTTCTGAGTTTGAATATTTTCTGTAAACATTTCTGAGATCTAAATAATAAAGTGTCATTAATTCTTTAATCTTCAATTAGTTTTCTCCTAAATTTCTATAGAATCTTAATAGGGGTGTAGTGTGGGAAATCCCGCTACTACACAGTTGTTGCATAAAAAATAAAGGAGACGAGGTGTGTTGTTAATGAAAAGGATTAGGGCTAGAAGAGCATCAATTTATGCAGGAAGATATAAGGATTATACAGACCACCCTGAGGTTGAAATAAGTATAGAGGATGAGTATCAGGCATACCTATCACGAACACCACATGAAAATGAGTTCATACTCAACATAGTGACTGATTCTGAAACTGATATGGGATCGGAGAGGGAAAGGTCGAATTACGACTCTGAGTGATGGCCGGCAATAGGTAAGACTCTACCAATTCCAATTTTCTTATAGATGGTGGATTTTTTGGGTTAAGTTGATTTAATGGAAATGATGATACATATTTTAATTGAAAATGGTTACACATGTTACTATTTTGAAGAAATAGGTATCATCAAAGTACATAGAAAAATTGAAATTAAGAGTGTCTAATGGGAAGTTGTGGATTGTTGACGACTGAATCTTGATTTGTTTTTTGGATTCAGGATTTATTTTCATTTTTTTGTAATGTTAATGATTGAATGGTGTTGGAGTTTCTTAATTAATGATTGTCTAATGGATTAATTTTCTTGTTTAATGATTGTTTTCTTGTGTATGATTGAATGGTGTTGGAGTTGTTGGTTGCATTGTCAAACTCAATTTATGACCAAAGAAATGGATATATAGAAAGCACAAGTATTGTGTTGAAAACAAATGGCAACTTGGAAAAATCACACCTAATTTTATTACACAAATTTGACATTGTATTGAAATCACAAAGGATTGCTGAAATTACATGGATTCTATAAGACTAGAGTCCATCAAGGGGAAGGGGTCTTCCAGTCTTTCATTTGAATTGCAGAAACCAGCTGCGATTCTCATTATAGCTACTTATACACTAATTCACTAATGATGACCTCCTGGAATTAGAATACCCGTCACGACAACATCTTAATATTTACAACGGCATTGGATGATAATATAAAACAGGAACTATCCATAAAATACAAAACGTGAATTTATCACTACAAATATGGCTAATGGTACCATAATTTATGTATTTCTCTTTTTTCCCATTTATGTTCTGGTTTTGTGTTTTGGTGTCAAACACAAGTTTCAAATCAATAATTCGTCTACAAAAAGAATCCCGATTAGTCATGTAATAAACATTTTTTTCCGATTTCTCAAATCCCCATCAGTTACAAAATATTTTTCATTCATGTGCATTTTAAAGAATATCATAATTGATTTGTCTATCAATCACTTGTACCCTTTGCATCTCAAATTCTCACTTCTTTTTACATTTTTCTTTTCCCCTCTCGGATTTTATTATAATTGTTGAAGAATAAACCAAGATACTATGAAGAATAAACCAATATGGTTGAGTCAACTAGTACAGTTGATATGAAGAATAAACCAATATGGTTGAGTCTACTAGTAAAGTTGACATGAAGTGAATGGATCAACAAGAGTTTTTGATCCATGGTGCGGTTTATAGAAGTTAACTTGGGTTGCAAGTATTACTGGTTTTAAGAGTTTATTTATGCGAGAATTGTCTAGAAGTTTCTTTGTTAGAGTTTGATTATGTTTGGAAAGTTATTTTTCTTGAGAGTCAAGTTTGTTACTCATATAAATAGGTTGTTGAGCCATGAGTCGAAATACATCAATCAAGAGAAGTTTGTTTGAGTTTTAGTTCTGTGTTCCTTTCATCAAGTCTTTGATATCATATTTTCTACAATAATGAACACATAAAAGTCTCCCTATAGATTCGCAAAATTTATAACCATAAATACAACTGGAATACAGAAATGCCTCCCTATATACCAAATTGACCACCATAATAGAAAATCCCCCTCTAAATTCGTCGGGAATATATTTAAAAGCATTAACTCCATTAAATAAAACACCAACCATTATTACCCAAAATAAGACCAAGTCTGATTCTTCAGATTTCAAAAACAACTTTTAGTCCAGTCAAGATACGAAAAAAAAATAAAATCAAAGATGAGAAATAGTACTATTAAAAATATATAGTATATATATATTGAACACCAAACTACATTACACTGATCAAAACAAAAACAAAAACACCAAACTATATATATATATATATATATATAACATGGACATCATCAGTACATGTTTCCAATTGACCTCCAAAATTCCTCAACGAGACGTCGCTCCTCATGTGAGGAATAACTCTAACCTTTGCCCAGCTGATCTCAATAATTTCTGTCAAATTTCTGGTGAGTTCATTATAACGCTAAATAGAGGTTGTTTTTCAATAGGACGTCATTGTTCTTTCCCAGGGCTATAAGCTTATAAGGCGGCCACCATAGATTCGAAGGCTCTTCCAAGACAATACTCCTCTTAAGTTCCAAATTCCATTCTACACCGGGTGCCCGTGCATGAATATCATTATCGGAAATGGGTGCCCAAAATTCAATCCGGAGATCATAAATATCGTGAATGTTGTAAAATAAAAGGCGAACTCCAGAAAAGACCATTCCAAGTTTTGGAGTACTGAAACCACCATTCTCATAAATATGATGCGGGGGTGGCGAATGTGACTGGAATGTCTCATTGTCCAAATTGAAAGATACTATCTGAATATTGTCATAAAAATAATGATTTATCCAAAAAATACAACCATGTGCGTACACACCTGAATCCCAAAAAGTAAAAGGAAAATCTCTGATGTTCCTCCATCCCCTGTTGTCTCCTAGAATATGTACGTCCACTTTACCATCCACTTGAATTCGAACTACTTTGTATTCACTGGTATGTTCACAATATCCGAAACCCCCTACGACGAATTGTGGATCCAAACTAATTTGTGGTTGTAGGTACTGAATATCGCAAGATAATAGTTCACGAGTATCGTAATAAATAAAGGAGAAAAGAGTTATAAAATGATACGATGATAGAAGTAGCGCGGAGAAATATGAAGTTTTGCGAGGATGGAATAATTTTGCGAGTATGAGTTGCGATACTTCGCAATTCATATACATCTGCATAAGTTTTACTATAAATAGGAGTTCAAATGTAAAATTCAGGAGGTTCTTTTAAGGAGTGTAAGAAATTATCTTAGGAAAGAGAATAGAAAAAGTTGTAACTATTCTAGTTCCATTTTGATAATTCTATGTAATCAACTAAGAGAATTAATAAGAAAGTTATCATTCACCATCAAGAACTTCTTGAGTTTTTACTAATTCTATTGAGGGTGTAGTTGTAGGTTATTCTGCAACTACATGTAGGTACTGAATATCGCAAGATAATAGTTCACGAGTATCGTAATAAATAAAGGAGAAAAGAGTTATAAAATGATACGATGATAGAAGTAGCGCGGAGAAATATGAAGTTTTGCGAGGATGGAATAATTTTGCGAGTATGAGTTGCGATACTTCGCAATTCATATACAGCTGCATAAGTTTTACTATAAATAGGAGTTCAAATGTAAAATTCAGGAGGTTCTTTTAAGGAGTGTAAGAAATTATCTTAGGAAAGAGAATAGAAAAAGTTGTAACTATTCTAGTTCCATTTTGATAATTCTATGTAATCAACTAAGATAATTAATAAGAAAGTTATCATTCACCATCAAGAACTTCTTGAGTTTTTACTAATTCTATTGAGGGTGTAGTTGTAGGTTATTCTGCAACTACATAATTGGCGCTAGAAACAGGGACTTGAGAATTGTGGTAGCCTAAATTTGAGGGAATTGTGGAAAATTTGAAGATCAAATGAAGTCAGTAGATGGAGATTGTAAAAAAGAAGAATGTAATATGATCACAAAGACAATGATTGATGAATTTCATAGTAATATGAAGGGAAAAATATACAAGTGAGATTGTAGAGGAAGAAAGATCATGGAGGAAGAAAAGATAACAACTTTTTAGAAGAATGGGAAAAGCGAAAAATCACATTTTCAGCAGCAGAAATTCCAAATGAAGACTTGAACCACACTTCACCATTGGTGATCACAATTCCGATCATGCTAGAAGATAAGAAAGCTGTAGAAAAATGGAAATTAAACCGAATTTTGGTTGATACAGGGAGTTCTGTTAATATCATATTCTATCATGCACTTAAGGGGATGGGAATTAAAGATGAAGAAATCACAAATTCAAAATGTCTTATTCATGGATTAGGAAAATCTACAACAAAATCTAAAGGGGAAATCGCGCTGCGAATATTACTAGGAGAAATCGAAACACATGTAATCTTGTGTGTGATAGATATGGAATCTCCATATAACATGCTGATAGGAAGGCCGTGGATTCATGCGATCAAAGCTGTTGCTTCAACATTACATCAGAGAATCAAATTTCCTACACCAAATGGAATACAAGAAATAAAAGGAGATCTTGATAGTGCAAAATTTTGTTATCAAATTGAAGTAACGAAATGCGGAGGAAGAGAAAGAAAGAAACAACTTCGTAGGAAACTTGCGAAGGAAACAAAAAAGGAAGAAGAATTCTGAGTGTATACAATAAGAGCAAAGGAAGGGAGAGGTATACCAAATGAGATTCCAGAAAAAGAAGGGGAACCAGCAAAAATAATCAAAGAACCAACACCTATGGGGGAGAAAAGTCCAAGCTATGTTGCAGCTGAACCAACTAAAGAAATAAATATCGGAAGTAAAGAGGAGCCTTTATTCTTGCGAATTGGAACTAAGATGGATGAAGAAGAAGAAAAAAGAACTATTGATCTTTTGCGAGAATATAAAGATATCTTCGCAGGAAGTGTAGATGAGATACCAGGAATTGATCCATCAGTGGCGTGTCATAGATTGAACATAGATAAAAATGTAAGACCATTCAAACAAAGAATAAGGAAGATATCACAAAATTATCATGTACAGATAGAAGAAGAATTACAAAAGATGTTGGATGCAGGGATCATAAGGGAAGCAAAATATCCAGAATGGATTGCGAATATGGTCATTGTTCCGAAAAAGAATAAAGGAATAAGAATTTGCATAGATTTCACTGATCTAAACAAGGCATGTCCCAAAGACAGTTTTCCATTACCATATATACCACAAATGGTGGAATCAGCTGCAGGTCATGATAGAGTCACTTCACTTGATGGATATAAAGGGTATAATCAAATATCACTCGCAGAAGAAGATCAAGAACATACTGCCTTTTTTGCTCCAAGGGGTTTGTATTGTTATGTGAAGATGCCATTTGGTTTGCGGAATGCGGGTGCTACATATCAACATATGGTTGAAAAAGTGTTCGCGAAGTGGATACATAAAACTTTGGAGGTATATGTAGATGATATGTTGATAAAAAGAAAGGAAGCTAAAGATCATGTGCAAGATTTGAAGGAAATATTTGAGCAAATGAGAAATTTCAACATCAAATTAAATCCTGAGAAATGTATAATTGGGGTTTCATCTGGAAAGTTCTTGGGATACATAGTATCAAAGGAGGGAATACAAGTTGATCCAGAAAAGGTCCAAGTAGTTCGTGACATGCCAACACCAGCAACGGTAAAAGAAGTACAAAAGCTAAATGGACTCTTGGCTTCACTTGGAAGATTTATTTCGCGAATGTCAGATAAGTGCAAGCATTTTTTCAACATACTTAAGAAGGGAGCAAAATTCAAGTGGACTGATGAATGTGAAAAATCTTTTCAAGGAATCAAAGAATACCTCGCAAATACATCTATACTACAGAAACCAGAGAGAGACGAAGAATTATTGGTATACCTCGCAACAACTTCATATGCTCTAAGTGCAGTTCTGTTGCGAGCAGACGCAGGAGTATAAAGGCCCATTTACTACATTAGTAAAACCTTTAATGCAGCAGAGAAGAATTATTATAAAATGGAGAAGTTAATCTTAGCCTTGGTTTATGCATCATTCAAGTTACGAATATACTTTCAAGCACATGTGATAAAAGTGGTAACCAAAGTCCCAATTGAATCAATCATGAAGAACACAAAAAGGTCAGGAAGAATATAAAGGTGGAATGCACAAGTAAACCATTACAAGATAAAATACGAAGTATTGTCATCATAAAAAAAATCACAAGTCGTCATGATTTTTTGGCAGAATTTCCTTTGGAAGAAGATGAAGCAGTAGAGGAAATGATGGATGTTGAAGAAGAATTTGGAAATCCAAAAGACTTGTTAACAGAACTAGATAGATGGGAAATTCTAGTGGACGGATCATCCAATAGTGAGGGAAATGGAATTGGAGTCGTGTTGATTTCACCAGAAGGAGAAAGAACAACATTCTCATTCAGACTAGAATTTGCATCCACGAACAATGAAACAGAGTACGAAGCTGTAGTGCGTGCATTAAAGATCGCAATAGAAAAGAAGCTTGAAAGTATAAGGATAACAAGTGATTCGCAGTTAGTGATTTGTCAAATTAAAGGGGAATATACCACAAATGAATCTTCTTTGAAGAAATACAAGAAACTCGTTGAGGAATTATCTGCGAAGATACCAACCGTCTAGAAAATATAACCATCTCGCAGATGCTTTTGCATTTATTCCAAGCATGATGACAAATCCAAATACAAGAAATATCCAAATACAGACAATTCAACACCCATTAGTGGACAAAGAGAAAGAAATTGAGGAAGCTGTTGCGATGGAAGTAGAAGGAGAGTTATCAAACAACATCACAGATTGGAGAAAATAAATTCATGCATATCTCGCAACAGGAGAAATATCCAGGAACAGACTAGAAGCACATAAATTAAAGAGTCGTGCAACATAACTATGAGTTGCGAGAAGGAATTTTATATAGAAAATCTTTCAATGGACCACCTCTCAGGTGCTTAACTCGCGAAGAAGGATAAAAAATATTGAAGATGTTACATGGAGGAGAAGCTGGAAATCATAGTGGGGGAAGATCTCTAGCATATAGAGCAAAGATACAAGGATATTACTGGCCTTATATGCATACAGACCCAAAATTGTTCGTACGAAGATGCAAGGAATGTCAACGACATGGTAAAAGAATTCATGCACCAGGGGCCACATTAACTTCTTCAACAAGCTGCTGGCCTTTTGGTAAATGGGGGTTGGATATTGTTGGACCATTTATACCTGGATCTGGACAAAGGCGATACTTGATAGTTGCAACAGATTATTTCACGAAGCTCTCAGAAGTAAAAGCAGTACATCATATTCGTGATAAAGATGTTTTTACATTCATATTTGAGAACCTCATTTGCAGGTACGGGGTTCCAGCACAACTAGTATCTGATAATGGAAAACAATTTGAGGGGAAGAACATAGAAATGTTACTAAGTGCTTTTAGGATAAAATGTGGGAAGTCAACCCCGTTATATCCACAAGTTAATGGACAAGCAGAAGCAACAAATAAAACAATCGCAGATACAATCAAAAAGAAATTAGAAGGACATCTCAAAGGATGGTGAGAGCAAGTACCTAGCGCAGTTTGGGCATACAATACAACTAGAAGAGAAGCAACTGGAATGTCTCCTTATTGTCTAACATATGGAGTAGAAGCAGTATTACCCACAGAGGTTGTAATTCCGACAACAAAGAAAGAAGCTTGGGAAAGAAATTTAAGTGCGGGAGTAATATTAAGTGAATTGAATGATTTGGAAGAAAAAAGAGAAAAGGTGTTGCACCATATGAAGATTTATCAGGAACGATTAGCTCGAGAATACAACAAGAGAGTCATTGAACGTGAATATAAACCAGGTGATTTGGTCATGCGAGAAACACCTCCATATCAAAAAGAAAATGGAGGAAAATTAGCACCAAAATGGGATGGACCATATGTTATTAAATAAGTTGTAGGAAGCGGAGCTTATTGGCTGATGGATCCAGAAGGGAGAGACATGGGTTTGAGGCTTGGTAGACCTTGGAACAGACTATATTTGAAAAGGTATTATCCATAAAACTCATGAATGTTTTTACGAATATTGGTTTCTCGCAGGAAATTGGGAAAAGTTACGAGTTTCAAAATTTATATTGCGATTAAACTTTCATTAATTTGCGAATAAAAGACCGCAATCTGTGATCAGCCTCAAAAAATAAAGAGAGCCGCAGAAAATTTTATACAGGCAAACCTTTGTGGCGTACACCCTAGTTCGCGAAGCTATATTTCGTAAGAGGCAAAGTCCTAAAGTACGTCATTTAAGGGGGTACCTATAAACGTGTGTAGGAGCGGAATATCACAGCAAATGATAACTTACGAAATTGTGGAGAGAAAATGCATTTTGCGAGTATAGAATATTTTGCGAAGATAAAGAAATCACGAAGAACGTTTTACGAGTAAAGGAAGTTCGTGAAGTAAATTTGCGAAGGTTCGTATGATGATTCTTTGATCCGAAATTAAGGGAAAGATTAGTTGTTATCCAATGTGTAAAATCATATAAATAGCCATTTAGGCATGAGAGGAAAGGGGAGAGACACAATTTGAGAGAGGGGATGATTTTAGGAGGAGAGAGAAAATTTTAGAGAGGGATTTTATTTTCTTTATCATCTTCTTTCCCAAAAAATTCTAGAGCTCCAAATATTCATTAATGGAGTCTCAATTGTAAAATCATGTAATTACATACAATCACTAGTGAAGCATCGTGGATGTAGATCACATTGATCGAACCACGTAAAAATCTTTGTGTCTTTTTATAATTTTAGTACTTTAATCTTCATCTTCACATCAAATAATTGAGATCATCATATTGGATTCTTATGAGGGTGTAGTTGTGAGATAATCTGCAACTACAACCTGGCTAAGGGTAACCGGAACACCACCAAGGGCCCTTAGTACATGGTAAAAATTTAGGGGTACAACCCAATAATGGGGTACCTATCCGGGTTAGACACCTTGGATTCTCACCTAATCTAGCGACATTACGCAATATAAAATGCGGTGTAAGAGGATTTAGGTTGGGCAACTAAGGCATACTATCTTTCCCAAGAAGTGCATAAAACGATCAAGGCGCCGAGGTACACGGTTGAGTCAAGAGTGTCGGGTGAGGTTGAACCACATCTGCCATTTTTGACAAGTCTTGGCAAATGATGCACTTGGCCCAAAGATACCCTATAGGGTGCAACCTCGTAACTATAAGCCCTATAGGAAAAAAGGATAAGAGGTTGCGATCAAAAGCTGGTTGTTGGCAGAACCGGATGGGAAGAGCTAACCTTGTATGGTCGATGTACGCTTCCTTGAAGGGGCAACCAGGGGGAAGATAAATGGCAGCACCCTTCATTAAGGAGCTGATACGTGCTATAAGACGCAAATGTCACGAGGCTTCTTGTTTGCGAAAACATAAAGGCTTGTCATATTTGTGCAACAAATGAAGTTCTGCGAGCATTCTAAAAAAAAAAAAAAAAAAAAAAAAAGAGAAGGAAAACATACAAAAAGAACTCGCAGAATGAAACAAAGAAGTTAAGATGAGATCAATGGGTTATTACATGAAAGTGTAAAAACGTCCTGCGATTTCATCGCAAGACGATAATGTCACGAGGTTGTATGTTCTCAAGAATGTTCAGGCTTGTCATATTATCACAAATACAAAAATTTACTACAAAAGAGGTGGCAAAATAAGACCTTTACTTAGGAAGGCATGATAAGACCACAGAAATTAATGAAATTCATTACATCAAAATCATTGAAGAAATTATACAAGTATATACATTATGAAGATCTGAAAAGAAGACAACTTCATCGATATCATTGAAGAAATTTTACAAGAATATACATCATGAAGTTTTGAAGAGAAGACATCTCTGTCAATATCATTGAAGAATTTTTACAAGAAGTCCTATCAAAGAAGACAACATCATTGAAGAATTTTAACGAAGACTTAACAAAAGATGAGATTTTGATAGCAATCAAATATAGATAAGTTCATATTCGTAAAAGTTTACGAGAATTACATACTTCTTATACTTCTCCATATATTGAATATTTCTCCAAAAGTTGAATACTTCTTATAATTCTTCAAGAATATCTCATATTTATTATACTTCTTCAACGGATATTTCATTTGGTGAAGGTTAAGTAATCATTATACTTTGTCATATGTTACGTAATTATTCACAGATTGAATACTTCTTATATCTCTTCATGTGGTGAATTGAGTACTTCTAATACTTCTTATATCTCTTCATTTGGTGGATCGAGTACTTCTAATACTTCTTATATCTCTTCATTTGACGGATTTAGTACTTCTAATACTTCTTCAAAGGTATTGTATATGTAGTATACTTATTAAGGATATTTCATATATTTTATTTCTTATACTTAAAAGGGAGGATATCTTATTTACAATCGTAACAAGTTGAAACTTCGTAAGATAAATTGAGGCAGATATTCTAATACTTCCAACAATGTTTAATCATTTAAAGAGAAATAATAGGGGGAAAAGGAGATACTAAGCTTTATCTGTGAGTTATATATTATTTCTCTTCATATGATCAAATGGGGCAAAATAAGGAAAACATTTAATTAAAGAAAGGTTAAATTATCTTCGCAAAATATCAGATATACTTCTTAAGAAAGGTTAAATCATCTTCGCAAAATATCAGATGTACTTCTTAAAAAACAGAATTGATCGCAAAAAGAAAACCAACAGTAACTAAGGGAATGAATTCAAAAGAAAGGAGGACAGGAGAGTCAATGATAAATTGAAAAAATAATAAAGAATGTTATCATTCTTCATCAACACTCTGTGCTGGATCTTTAAGATGAGTAGGGTCATTAGCATCCTTCGACTTTTGCGAGATATCATCCTTTGAAGAATATGCAACAGGAACATCTCCTTGAGGAATAGATTCTTTCTCGTCATCAAGATCTTCATCATCACTCTCATAATCGAAATCACTATCAGGATCACGAGCAACTTCATCGTCAGATATTTTCAGAGGAGTAATTTTCACAGGAGGCAAGGCTCTTGATAAGAGAATGTTATTCGTAAAGACTTGAGCTTTCAGATGGATTTCACGAAGTATAGCTTTTTGATGGTTGGTATCTTCGATATCTTTGGAATAAGCAAGATAGTTGAATCTCCGAGTAGCACGGTCACGAGAGTTGATTAAGCGGGTAGAAAGCAAAGCATTTTTCTTACGAAGCTCGGAACAGGAGGCTTCTAATCCAGCTTTCGCATTACGAAGGTTGTTCTCAGATTCTGCAAATAAAACAAAATTCAAAGGATAAAATTTGCGAGTATAACGAAATTTAAAGATATACCAGAGGCAGTCAAATTTTAATGACTACCTTCTCTTTGCGAAGTAAGAGATTAAGCTAAAGATAGACAAAAGTTCTTCATCTGATTCATCGCATTATCAAAACCATCACCAACTAATCCTTTAAGTCAAGATTGAAGCTTTTGATCTTTAGAAAGAAGAAAATTTTTATCCTTCGCAAGTTTGGCATTAAGACTTTTTAATGACGAATAATCTTCTTCAAGTTGATTCTTCTTAGCACTCAAGACTATATTCTTATTAATAAGGGAATTCTTCTCAATAACAAAATAATTTCTTTCAGCATCTGAAGACTTCTTTAATTCCTCAAGTTCACCTTTCAAAAAAGAAAGAAGATTTTCTTGATCGCAACATTTATTCTGAAGAGTCTTTAATTCTTGCGAAGAAACAATCATTGTATTCAAAAACGAACATTTCTCTTCTGATAAGGTTTTGTTATCTTCTAATAAGGTTTCTATTCTCAAATTAGCTTTAGTTAAGGAAGAAAAAAGTTGAGATATGTCATCATTCAAAAAAATTCGATCATATATTAGTTGAGTATTCTCTTGAAAAAGAGCGTCATAGTTGTCAAGAGCACACGAGTAAAGATTAGATAAATGGGAGAATTGGTTTGAGAGGCTTTCATTCTTGGTTCGATATTCTGTTGCATCTGATTCATGGTGAAGTACCAATCTTCTACATTTCTGGATGGATTCTATAAAGGGGAATGGGTTTTAATGGATGTTTCAAGCATATGAAGAATATAAGTAAATAAAAGGGAAAATATGAAGATAGCAATCATACCTTTCAATTCATCATTTCTTTGCGAAGAATCACTTGATCGAGAGAATCATTTTGAAGATGATAATTTTCTTTACGGAGATCCTCGCATTCTACTTGAGAAGATTTCAAAGATTGGCGAAGCAATTCAATTTATTTTTCCAAGGATTGACGTGAAGAAGAAATGTCTGGATTGATGAAATTATTTAGAACTTCGCAAAACTCATATTACGAACGAACATTAGTAGACTTCGCAGTATTGGTCAAAACCTCAGATAACATTCGGAAAGTTGAATAAATTCCATCTCGAATTTCCTGAGGAAGAGGAGAAGAATTTGAAGGAATAAGAGCAAGCTTCAAATTGTTTGGAGAAATAGCACTCAAAGGATTTGGGGACAAGATAGGTTTTTCAAGAGAAGAAGTTGAAGAAATATTTTGCGAGGGTTGTTTTTCAAGAGAAGAAGTTGAAGAAATATTTTGTGAGGGTTGATCTTGAAGAAGTGTTGATAAATTGACACTGATGGGAGATTGAAAGGTAGGTAATGGAGTAGAGGAAGGAGTGTGTGAAGAAGCATTTTCACGAGGAGGAGATGAAAATTCCTTATCAACTTCAGGAAGGAAATCATCAATCGGAATTAATGGTGTGGGTTTAGTTACTCGAGATCTCTTACCAGGGTTTGGTTTTTCGCCAACCTGCGAATCAAAATGTAGATTAAAAACTGAGGCAACAATATATTGTTCAGGAAAGAAAGCAAAGTATTTTAACTACCTTTTGATTCTCATATTTTTTTCTTCGTGGATTAGGGCTTGGATTTTTTAGTTGAGGTTTCATCTGAGGAGTTATTTTGCTGAAATAAACCAAAATCAGATAACAAATTATACAGAAATTAAAGAGGAGAACAAATGAAATGCGCAGAGATAGAAGGAAATTACCTTGGAGAACTCATGAAGATATAATAGAAGAAAAATTGCAGAGAAAACAGTAATGGAGAGTATGAACAAAAGATAAAATTGTAGAAGTAAGAAGAAGAAAAGGAAGAGAATATAAAGGAGTTATATAAGGGAATAACTAGAAAAGGACGGTTACAAAAGACGTGTCCAAATTCTAAAAGACTAAGTAACGGTTATGTTCTCACGATCATTTCTTCTTCGTAGAATTGACATGAGAAGAGGCAAGATGTAGGTACCGAATATCACAAGATAATAGTTCACGAGTATCGTAATAAATAAAGGAGAAAAGAGTTATAAAATGATACGATGATAGAAGTAGCGCGGAGAAATATGAAGTTTTGCGAGGATGGAATAATTTTGCGAGTATGAGTTGCGATACTTCGCAATTCATATACAGCTGCATAAGTTTTACTATAAATAGGAGTTCAAATGTAAAATTCAGGAGGTTCTTTTAAGGAGTGTAAGAAATTATCTTAGGAAAGAGAATAGAAAAATTTGTAACTATTCTAGTTCCATTTTGATAATTCTATGTAATCAACTAAGAGAATTAATAAGAAAGTTATCATTCACCATCAAGAACTTCTTGAGTTTTTACTAATTCTATTGAGGGTGTAGTTGTAGGTTATTCTGCAACTACAGTGGCGTTGGTGTTGGATCGCATATTTGTGGCAGATGGAGATGCTCACCCGTTGTTGGATTCATAATATGGATAGGATCTTGTATGTCGTGGTGTGAAATATAAAAACATACCAGACCATTACAAGATCCAACGATTGGGTGTGACATGTTTTCATCATAAGATCGGATAATATTCCAGGTACCATTGTTTCCAAATAACATCTGATAGAAATCTCCCATCATCGTGTAGTAATCTTCCTCCTCAATTTGTTCTCTGTAGAAAAGTTGAGTAACTTTTTCTTTTGTCTACAAGGACAAAATTCCACTCTTTGCATACACATTTGCTTTCCAAAATACCTTCTGTACTTGGGAGGAGATGTAGTATCTCGGGAGTTAAATCCGACAACATTTCCATTACTATTACTGGTGAAATGTTTTTTTTTAATGTAGAAGTATTTAGGATTTCGTTTTTTGTTTTTGTTGAATGCTTATATAGACATCCAATGGATGCAATATGTGTCCCCACACAACACACTTGTTGGAATTTTCACGTCTTTTGGTGTTTCAAAATCTATTCGGTTAATATGAAGCGTAATACGAAGGGGTGTGAACCGTTACACCGTTTGGCCAATGGTCTCATCCTTAATCAGCATGCCTTATTTAAAAATCCATGATCCAAACAAGAAACGGATATTTTCACGTGTTTGTGTGAGATTTATTCCAGTTTATCAACATTCTATTTATGTGTCCATTGCAAATTTAAAAATTAGGGTTATGACCATAGTATATTAATCTTTTGAAGACAAGAAATTAGGGTTATGACCATAGTATATTAATCTTTTGAAGAAAAAAATAATCCCAATATATATTGTTATTTCCAATCATAGCTGTAATTTATGGTGTTGACCAATATACGAAAGCCAAAAGAGAATTTGGGAATGGTTATAGCGCTTGGTTAGACGGAATTGTTGCGCATGGATTTGAGTAGGTGTGAATTACCGAGGGAATTACAACAAAAATATAAATTTGTTCAGAGAAGATTAGGCATGGAGAATCATGGAAAGAGATACTTCAGATACCTACAGATTTGGCAAGAGTGTATCCAAGGCATGCACATTAGAGAAGAGTACATGATTATGATTTACTGTTAGATAAATCATATACTCCATGTACTCAATCAACATGGTTGTGTTTACGCAATTTTTTCATGCTATTTTTCCGTATTTAGATAAATCATACTATATACTAAAATAAATGTGGTGTTGTACGCGTATATGAGAATATATTTATCAATATGGAAACTGTTATATTTTGTTTATTTGAGAGTGATATGCGGAATACAACTAAATTAGGTAATTGGAGATAAACCTAAAAATTTTTAGGGATTTTCTAATACATATATATATTATTAATTAAAGAGGTCGTACAAACCACACTAGCATAAAAGATAGATTGATATATTAGACGAAGAAAATGAGTTCCAACAAGAACTATACCTAGAGCATTAAAACAATTCCAAGGATAGTAATGGATGTCCTTAGAAAACTAAGGATCTCCGTAACTATTGATGGCATGTGTAAGGTTCCTGGCATGCCCCTGTTAGCTGAAGTTCAAGATCATGTTGATAATCTTACTCTTCATGCTTCTGCTGAAATGGATAGTGTCCATGCTCCCATTCCTTCGAATGAGCCTGTTGGTGAAACTGTGTCTGGCACACTAGAAATACCCAAGGAGACACCTCTAGAAGAAAAGGTACTTGAAGTTCCAGCACAGCCTGCTAACGTTGCAACACGAGTACCAGATGCGATGGTTTTAGTTGAGGAGATTATCAAAGAAATTTTCGAATAATGTGTTTTTTTTTTTAAATATTGAGGATGATGGTATTGTTTTGCTTCTTTTAGTTTTAGAATTTATAATATAAAAATATTGGTTCTTTAATATATGCTCGTGTTCAAATTCTTTGCTTGATATTTGTTTGTTAATCAATCAATTTTCATTATCTTAACTCGTCGAGTCAACTCAATTTTCCATAATATGCCTTATATAAACATAATATTTTATGACAGTTATCAAATTTTAATTTTAATTTAGGCACAACCAAAATGGAAGAAATATAGCATTAATTTATGGAAAGACTGGACTACAGGGGATCTTGGCACCAATGCCAAATTTGGGTGAAGCCAACCCAATGTGACATGCATTTTAGAAACAAAAAATAATCTTCTCTATATTATTTAGCAAAACATAAGAAGAGGAGTACTGAAGAGATCTATCTTTTCTTTTGCATGTACCCAACAAGGCCGTACAAGATACTCATTATGACTATTGTCACATGCCCATTTATTGCAGGACCGTAATAATTACTTAGATCTTATTCTTTTGCATGCGCACAAAAAATAAGGGACTCATTGTGATTGCGTATATTAGTGGAAGTGAAATATGATAAACTGAGGTGTAATGATGATTGACAAAAGCTACTTAGGTATTCAAAGGTGTGAGAAGCATATAGTTAGGTTATCTTATTTCTCTGTTTTATATCTTGTTACCAAAAAAAAAAAAATTAAAAAAATATAAGTGTGAGAAGGCTATACCAACTTTTTATTGTTTTTGATAAGACCAAAAGTTATCAGATTTTGTGGGGTATAAAATACTGACTCATACTTTTCTTTTAGTCACACATAAATAAGGATGCACATAGGCCGGTACGGTCCGGTTTTCCTATAGAACCGGTCCATGTACTTGGTGTTGACTGGTACCTCATTTTGAGGACCGGTACCTGTACTTGTACCTGGTGTTATACATGTACTTCTGGTACCGGTCCGGTACAACACCTGTACCGGGGTTTTACCTGTTCAAGTTTACGTTATTAAACTTGCGGATAACCAAAAAAAAATGTAATTTCATAGTTTTGTATTAGTTAACAAGCATTCATTCAATTATACAAACCAATGGAAGAAAGAGGGTTTTTCCCTGTAAAACATACATTCACAATAACAACTTTCTTCTTGTTCTCTTCTTCAATTTCATCTCAAAACCAACTATCTATTTATGTAATTCGAGCAGCATACCACCACCAGTCACCTGTATAACTAACAGACCATTACCAATTCACGTTCTCCAGCTCAAACTCTACTAGATCCATCTACACTTTCCAATTAATTTGTTTCCACCAGCTGCCGTCTCATCTTTCACCAAATCAATATTTCACCGAAACTCAATCTGGAGTCATGTACAGTATAAACAGCCCCCAAAGAGTTAGATAGACACAAAACAAAGATCAAACAAATCTAACCTATTTCAAAATTACCTGTTATTATTTAATTTCAACAAAATCAATCGATTCAATCCATGATATTCCAAATTGATCTCAAACAAAACCCTAAATCAAACATGCAATTAAGAACCTTATGTTCAATCAGATAGATCAATCAAATAATCAATTACAAACATCAATTTATTCACCTTTTCTTTCCCATATTTGATTTCTTGTTGTAGAACATCAACACCCCCTTAATCTCTTGAAGTTGAAATATCAATCATCAATACCACTATTGTACATCATTAAAAACACTATTGTACCACTATTGTACATCATTAAAAACAGACTATCAGATTCAATATTCTCTAAATTGAAAAACCCCTAAATCTAACATGCAATTAGTTTTCGAAATAACTGGAGAAGACAAAGAAGAAGAAGGTGGTGGTATTGTTGTAGTGACCGAGTGGAGGGGAAGGTTGTGATTAATCAATTAATCAATTGACATAAACAATCAACTCTTATTCCTTTACAAACTCTAATTCTCTGTTACCTTCACCAATTTCAGATCCATAAACTATTTTTCTTCTTCAGCATAATCATCTTCATTTAATCTCCATCTTCAATGGAGAACAAACACCACCTCTGATTTCATTAAAAAAATAAAATTTTCTTATCTTCAATCTTCAGTGCCTCCATCTCCTCTCCTCTTCGGTCACGGTGTATCTTTGAAGAAGAAGAAAAATGAAAAAGAAAAGATATTTCGATAGATAATATGTCTCAAATACCTAGGATGGACGACCAAGATTAAATACTAATTAAAAAATCTAACGGCTCATATTAGCCGGTACTAATAGTCTGGTTCCAGTCCAGTACCACCCCAGAACCGGTCCCTGTACTTGTTCTATCCCGGTTCTCAAGTTCCAATATTGGTCCCTGTACCGGCTACATCGGTTCCGGTATGGTACCAGTCCGGTTATTTCGGTTCCAGTCCGGTACAGGGACTCCTAACCGGTTTTTGTGCAGCCTTACACATAACAATAAGTCCTAAAGTACAACTACCATAGGAATGTACCCTTAAATCCAAAAATCAATCATATGAATGTTCCATATATATACTCCTAGTATTTAGTGATGCGGCTGGTATTTAGGACATGGTCCCACTAAAATATTCTACACAAATTATTAAAGTAGAAATGATTAAAGATAAAAAAATATCACTGCAAACTGAAGTATTTATTATTGTACTAGCTAATTCCTTTGTTACTAGTACCTTGGATATAGTAGTATCTTTTCTTTACTACTGAGTCAACTACATTACACTATTTTACTCCCAATTCACATATTCTTAAAAGAAAAATAATAAATGATTAATATATAGTACTAGCTAGTGCCTTGGAAGATCATAAATGCTTTTTGGTGCAATTTTTTTGATTAAAATCTCAATTCATATTCTTAGAAGCAATTCTAGCTAGCTCTTATAATTAAATTTGTATTAAAAGAACCGAGATCAGTATTTATTTTTTAAAATACTGGCCGACAATATAGGATTTTATCATGAATATCCGATAATATCGCATTATTGGTCGTATCGGACCGAGTAGCCGACAATATTGGCAAGGATGTTTGAGGATGTTAGGTTATCAGATGAAAATAGTTTATTTGATTGGTTAGCATTATGAATTCAGGATCGACTATGATTGGATTCGTCGACAAGACTCGATGTCACTCTTGGAGGAGCTTTTAAACCAATTATTATTTATTTCGATGTCACAATCTTAGCAAGAATTTTTCTTCCAAATCTAAGTGTCCGTGGAGTATTTCCACCGAGACAAATTGCTTAATGGTAATTTTCCATTTTTATCGATGTCAATCTTAGATGAGCTTGTAAACCAATTAATATTTCGATGTCACGATCTTAGCAAGTATTATCGTCCAAATCTAAGTTTACGCGGAGTATCTCCACCAAGATAAATTGATTGATGGTAAATTTCCATTTTTACCGATGTCACTCTTGGACGAGCTTCTAAACCAATTTTTATTTATTTCCATTTCATGATCTTAGCAAGAATTTTTCGTCCAAATCTAAGTTTCCGGGGAGTATTTCCACCGAGATAAATTGCTTAATGGTAATTTTCCATTTTTACCGATGTCACTCTTGGACGATCTTCTAAACCAATTTTTATTTATTTCCATTTCATGATCTTAGCAAGAATTTTTGGTCCAAATCTAAGTTTCCGGGGAGTATTTCCACCGAGACAAATTGCTTAATGGTAATTTTCCATTTTTACCGATGTCACTCTTGGACGAGCTTCTAAACCAATTTTTATTTATTTCCATGTCATGATCTTAGCAAGAATTTTTCGTCCAAATCTAAGTTTTCTGGGAGTATTTCCATCGAGACAAATTGCTTAATGGTAATTTTCCATTTTTACCGATGTCACTCTTGGACGAGCTTCTAAACCAATTTTCATTTATTTCCATGTCATGATCTTAGCAAGAATTTTTCGTCCAAATCCAAGTTTCCGGGGAGTATTTCCACCGAGACAAATTGCTTAATGGTAATCTTCCATTTTTACTGATGTTACTCTTGGACGAGCTTCTAAACCATTTTTTATTTATTTCCATGTCATGATCTTAGGAAGAATTTTTCGTCCAAATCTAAGTTTTCGGGGAGTATTTCCACCGAGAAAAATTGCTTAATGGTAATTTTCCATTTTTACCAATGTCACTCTTGGAAGAGCTTGTAAACCCATTTATATTTCGATGTCATGACCTTAGCAAGTATTTATCGTCCAAATCTAAATTTACGGGGAGTATCTCCACCCAGATAAATTCCTTGATGTTAATTTTCCATCTAATATTTTTTTATATTAGTACTTTTTATTTATTTTCCAAAGCCGCATACTTGTTCACTAGCCAAGTTTATACGTGGCTAAGCTAGAGGTAAAGTGAAAACGTGTGTCACGGTATAAAACATGAGCAAGGAAGGGATACTGGGCACATTACCCCTTTTTCTTTTCCAAGTCTCTCTCTAAACCAGGGTTTCAGTATCAAAAACTTAAAGTCTTAGTATCAAACTAGACAAAATGACTGCTCTTCTAGTAATTTCCTTCCGATTTCTTCTTCTTGATGAAGACAAAGAGATTGTTGGTTATTTTGGTTGCGAGGTTGTTCCTTGTTTTGGAGATGTTGATGATTATGATGTTGTTGATGATGAAGAAGAGGAGGACGATGAAGAGGATGATGTGTATGATTTTGAGGATGATGATGATGATGAGGAGGAGGAGGAGGAGGAGGAGTATGATGATGAGGATGATGGTGATGATTTAGATGATCCAGAACACTTATTTTGGTTTGGGCCAGCGCTTGAGAATGAAGATGAAGACGATGATGTTGATGATGACGATGATGATTGGCCATACAAAGATGTTGTTACGATTTTTGACAACAAGAGTGAAGAAGAAGGGGATTCTAACTGATCTAGTCCTCTGTTTTCATGGTTCTGCTATGAAAGAATGGTATTCAATCACATCTTGATCCATCATCTTTTGTTTATTTATATATATATAATATGTCTTTCTTAGTTTTTATTTTTATTTTTGTGTTGTTAGTGTAATCTTATTTATTTATTTTTTGGATGTTTAATTAGTTTGTTTGTAAAGATGCTTTGAAGTATAGTTTTTGTGAATGTTTAATATTTACCGATGCAATATTTTATTTAGATTCTAAGTGCATATGTTGTTTAATTTTTGTCCATTGTTCATCTGTTGGAGTATCAATATTTTGACAAAATAGAATGAACGAGTAATGTGTTTAAGGGGGCTTGGTGTAGATATTTTGATGTTAGGGTTAACCATGATTTTGTTGTGGATTTGCTGTTAGTGTGATAGGATTATGAATATGATAGGGACTGTATATTGAGTCTTGTATCAGAGTTGAAAAAAATAGCCAATTTTTTCATAAATTGCAATGCCAAATCTGATAAACTTTACCAAAAAAAAATCAGAATTGAGAGCACAATTGAACAGTAGGACTAGGACTGCTACATAATTGTGCTTACACATTAATAAAATTAGCATAGTAAAAATAATGTAAAAAACTTGAATTTAGTCAATGCCGAGTGCTCAGCCATAAATTTGTTTGTCTTGGTGGCTTCCCCTGTTCTTATTCATTGTAATCATTATCCAAATGTTCACCATAGCTTTTCTCAAATGCATCCCAAGAAGCAAAACCCTTAGGAGGAGGATCATTTTCAACATGGATCATTTTCTTATTATGAACTAATTCTCATTCTTCATCGACAAAATCATCTAGTATATCACCAATGCTTTCCACAAAGTCATCCCATGAAGCAAAGCCCTTCGGAGGAGGAGGATCATTATTAATAAGACCATTGGCATGAACAACACATTTATCATTAGAACTCATCCTCTCAATTCCTTATTTCTTTTACTTATGAACGAGGTATCTAATTTCTTATTTCTAGGATCCAAATCTAGCTAAATATTTTTTTTTCTATACATATCTAGTATGCAAATCTAAATATAGTGGGTGGGTTATGTTTACCATGTATAACAAATGAAAATCAAGGTGATATATGGAAAGTGCGATTTTGCGGATTTTGCGAGACCGAGCAGAAAAATATTGCATTTAGGATTGTAGGATTAGACTACTGATTGGAAGTTCTAATTAGACGCCTATAATCTTGTCGTAACCCTAAAGATATCTCTAAATATCCTGACACGTTAAGCATGCATGTAAACACTTGTTAAAATTAAAATTTTACCTTTCTTATTTAACAAAATACTCCTTCCTTATTGAATTTCAGACGCTACATTATTACTACAATCATAATTGAATTTTTGCAAAATTCATAGACACCATCACTTGTTGATCATGCACGGTTTACCAGAGTTTACGCGTTTTTCATAGAGCCAGCACTTGTTGACAGGCATTATGTGACGCTGGTGTTGTAGTTGCAGGAATTCCTACACTACACCCCACACAAGAATCCACAATTATCAACACATATTTGTAGATTAAGAACAACACTTTTATTGATTAATTCTAAGAAATGTTACAAGAAATGGAAGAAATCAAGAATACAATCGCTCACAAGAATTTTCTCTCTCCTCAAGACTTTCTCAACACCCTAAAAATTATCTCCCCTCTCACGTTTACTCATCCCCTATATATAGGGTATTAATGGATGACATCTCATAGACATCTAAGCTATCCCTTAATTTCGGATTTAACTTGCGATATATTTGCGAGTGCAATAATGTTAATATCCAAACACTCTAATATTCGTAGGATCTTTAAGTTTTCTTCATGTTTCTACCATCGTTATTTGTTGCGTCGTTCTTTTAATCTTTTCTGCGACGCTCGCCAGTGTCTTTAATGAAAACTTCGCAAGAATGTTCTTGCTGCGATATTCTGATCCTACATCTTGCCTCTTTTTCCTTGAATATTGCTTGAAAAGTGATTTTAAGGAAAAATCTTCCTTGTTGTAGCTGTTGAAGGAACGAGTGAAAGAATATTTGGACTTGAAAAGTACGTACTTGCCTCTATTCTTTTGCGAAGTTCTAGAATATTGCTTCTACTTTTTCGAAATTATCACTTTAACTTGTCCACTTTAGAAATGATTCTTGCAGAGAAGATAAAGAATATATGATGTTTTCTTAATAATCCATACTAGTCTCTATTCTTTATCTTATAAGAGTAGAATCTTTGAGAAAGTGAGTTAGTGATTTCTTCACCCTTATCTTGCCTCTTCCTCAGGGTAATATAATCTTCCTTTAAGGATGTCTTTAACTTTGCAAAATAACCATACTCTGCAAATCTCTTACATATTCTGCGAGGTTGTAGTTATTTTTGCGAAATAATGTTTCTCAAAAAACTTTAATAATATTTCTACGAAATTCTGACATATTTGCGAGACTACAAATAACACTTCTGACATAATTTCACAGAATATATCACACGTATCTTTTCTTCCATCCAATTCTTGACACGTCTTTTTCAACCGCAATTTTTCAACCATTCACGTGTCTCCTCGCATTAATTGCGTTTATCTTTTCGAGAACTTTCCCTCTCTATAAATATCCCTTTCATTCTCCTTTTTTCCTATTTTTATCTTCTTTCCAATCTTTCTGCAATTTTACTATTCCTCTGTAATTTGTGCTTCTGCTGCTGTAACTCTTCATTCTTTTCTTCCTTCCAAACTTCATCCTCATTCTTTAGATATGGCTCCCGTTGGTCGCAGAAAAGAAATTGCTTTTGAAAAAGTTCAAAAGAAACTTCAAAGTAAGGGTTTTACTTTATCCACTATCCCGGGTCAAGGCCCTAAATCTGAACTCACTGCAAAGTTATTTTCTGATCATCAATCCCATCAAAGTAAGATCATAATATCGCTAGGTCAACTTCTCGTTGGCCTTCCCATTCCTCAATATGATCCTGAACTTCCCTTGTTTTACGAGATACTTTCTCATAAGAAATTCTCGCGAGTTGTATATCAACTAAGTGGTGATTGCATTCGTCTAATGCATGAGTTTTCCACTCGCGTTGCAGGTAAAGAATCTCTTTACTCTGATGATGCCAAAAACCCTAAATTCAAAGACATTGTGATTATTCCTGCGAAGTATACCGTGGAAAACGTTTTTGCGAATTATGAGATAATTTCCATAAAGAGAGATAACACTTGTTGGGGAGTTCGCTTAAACAAGAAAAGTAATGTTTCCGCTGACAAGATCTTGATGCAAGGCATTGACTGGCATCCTGGTAATAATCCATGCACACGTCACTCTAATGATGATAGATGACATATTTTCCCCTTAATCCTAGAAGGTCCATATATTTCTGGCACTCTTGCTTTACCTGCGAACCTCGCAGAATATAATCCTTGGGAATTCTATTAGCCTGATAGATATTTGGAGGTATATTTCTGAACTCCTCTTGAATTGTTATCTTCTATACTCTTTATCTCTTTTTGCTGATTACTTTTATATCTTCACATGTTTATATTATTGTCAGATTGAGAGATTAAAGAAGAATTATAGCAATACTTGGAAACCCATCATTTTATCTGCTCTTCGTTCTATCACAGATGAGGTAAGAAATTCTCTTTCAAATTTTTTAATAATATATGGTTGCATCCATTCTCTCTGTTTATTATCTTTATTTTTGGTATAGGTTATCACTGAGATAGAACCTATTGAAATTGGGAAGACCACTAATAAAGGCAAAGGCAAAAGTTCTCCTCGCAAAGAGAAATCCAGTAAAGATGTTACTCGCAATGGGAAATCTGCTTCTGCTCCTTTAAAGAAAAGAAAAACTTGTTCTCCCTCCCCTTCAAATTCTCAATGTGGCGAAAGTTCTTTTAAGTATAATGTTGATGATAGTGATGATGATGGTAATGATGATATTTCTTTTGCGAATGAATCTTCTCAACTTGAGTCTTCTATGGCACTGTTATCCAACATATTCTCAGATTCATTGCGTGGCATTGGAGATGACAGTGAGGCTCTTACTAATCCTTGCCAAGCTCTCGTAAATATCTGCGATGCTCCCCTGCTGACCAACAATGATTCACTTCGCGGAGTTTCTAAATCAGTATCTCCCAGCCTTTTAAACTCTCTTGGTGCTCTGGTATGTTCTTATCTTTTTGATTCTTCTTGATTTTAAAAATTTTAACTATATATATGTCCTTGTAATTCCTTTTTTTTAGGTTGGTAGAGCTGCTTTCGCAGTTTCTTCAAATTTGGATAAGAGACGATCAACTCTCTTAAATAAAAATGTTGATCTTCGCAGGGAGAACGAGAAGCTAAAATCTGAATCTTCTAACCTTCGCGAGCAGTTAAAATCATCTGCCAACCTTCGCGAGGAAAACAAGCGATTGGGAATTGAACTCTCCTCTTCGCAAGATAAAATTGCTAACCTTCAAGCTGCGAACGATCAACTTTATGGTATGAAATTTTTCCCTCTTTATTTTGTCTTCTTATCCCTTTACTTCATCTTATTTGATCAACCACTCTTGCAGAAATTTATGGTTTATCTGATGAAGCTGCGACCCTTGGTTCTTTTCCCAATTCTATATATGATGATACCCTTCTTGAACATCTGAATAAATATTTGAATAGTTTTTCTAATGACCGAATTACTTCCCTCTCCATAGATGAACTTAGATCAAAATTTCGCCTTTTAGAGATTGAACACAGATCCATTTTAGGGATAGCCAATAAGTATAAGCGTTTTTATGTTGATGCCAAAGAGGAGATTGGTAAATCTAGATCTAAATACAATAATCTTATTGATGAAAAGGATCGTATTACTAGACAAGGTGTTCAATCTTTGGCGGAATTCCACAAGACTCTTCTCGAAACTCAAATTGAGAGAGATCGGCTTATCTGCGAGAATTCAACTCTTGTTGAGAGGGAAACCCAAATTCACTCCCGTCTTCTTATAGATAATGATGATGAATTCGCTTGGGCTGCGAAAGTATTAGATGATGCTATAAGTAATCTAGGTGTAAATGTTAGTCTTTACGCTGACCAAATAGCCTTGATTAAAGATTTTCTTTCTGAGAGATAAGGTTGTCAACTATTATTTCCTACTTACTTTTTGTCTTTCTCAAATTTTCATCAAATTACTGATTCATTATTATACATTCGCAGATTCTGAAAAGAGACTCCGTCAAAGAATTAAAGAATTAGAAAATGAAAAAGGAACTCTCGCAAACTCCCTTTCTTCTCGCAATGATAAGTGCTTAAGATTGAAGAATCAACTGAAGATAACTATTACCAACTTTAAGAATAATGCTCTTTCTTATCGCAATAATACTATCAAGTCAATATGCAATAATCAAAACATTCCTCTCTCTAATTACCCTTGTATTGAGGAAAATTTTTCAGAGAATGTTCCTTCTTTAGTGATTTCTGATAGTTTAGTTGATGAAGATGAAGAAGAATCTGAAGATAAAGGATCTAATAATGTAGAAAAATCTGATAAAGAGGAAAATAAATCAACCAAGAAATAATTCTGCTTTGCTGAATATAAAACTTGTAAAACTTGTATATTCGTTCTTTAATCTTCCTATCTTTTTGTTGCGAAATTTTTTTCCTTCCTGCATGTGTTAGTAAAACAACTCTTTCTTGCGATATAATCAATCAATATATAATTAACTTTTTCAATATATGTATAAATCTGCGTAAATCTATCACGCGGAGTCAAAAAATACTTTCTCATGATAAAAATTAATCATATATTCCCATATTTGCCTCTGTTTTTTGTATCCAAATGAGAGATTAAGCAATTTGTAAAGTGAATATTGCACAATCTCATAATTCTTTACTTATATTCTTATGTGGTCTTATTTTTCCTTCCTAAGTAAAGGTCTTATTTATCCACTCTTTCTTTTGCGACAAAATCGCAAGACGTTTTTGCATCTTCATGCAAAAACCCATTGATCTTGCCTTATCTTTTTGCATTCTTTTGCTGCGACAATATGATAGGCCTAAATTTTCTTGCGAAAATAAAGCCCCATGACATTGTCGTCTTGCGATGAAATCGCATGACATATTTACATTTTCATGCAATGACCCATTGATGTCATCTTATCTTTTTCTCTTGGCTTTTTTGCCTCTTTTGATATTTGTTACACAAATACGACAAGCCTAAATTTTCTTGCGAAAATAAAGCCCCATGATATTTGCGTCTTAAGACACTTATCAACTCCTTAGTGGAGGGTGATGCCCTTATCTTCCCCCTGGTTTCCCCTTCAAGGAGGCGTACATCGGCCATACAAGACTAGATCCTCCCATCCGTATTTACCAACAACTAGTTGTTTTTCGTAGCCTCTTATCCTTTTTTCCTATATGGCTTATAGTTACGAGACTGCACCCTAAGTGGGGTTTTCTTCAGGATGAGTGCATCATAGTCAAGACTTGCCAAGAATGGCCAGGGTAGGTTCATCCGCCCCAGGAACTCTTGGATCAACCGTGTACCGCAACGCCTTGATCATATTCTGCATTCCTTAGAAGAGACCCTAGGTCGTCCAACTAGGGTATAACCTTATATATAGTTGAAAATCCAAGGTATCTCTCCCGGATAGGCTTTCTTGAGCCCCACATCTCCATGACGCAAGTTCCAGTAGCGGTATAACCTTATCTTTGAGCCATGCAATCAGATACCCCCTTAAATGACGTACTTTAGGTCTTATATTTTCCTCTTGCGAAATTTTATTCGCGAACTAGGGTGTACGCCATAAAGGTTCGTCCTACTCTGCGAATTTTTCTTCGCGTTTCTTGTGATATTGTCACATATTCTTGCTTCAATGCTGGTGTAATTTCACAATCTCAGATTTTTCATTAAGAAACAATCTGTGAGTCACATCGTTCATACATATCTTTCAATATCATTTCAGTATCATAATTTGAAATCTTTTACCTTTACTTTATTCTGCCCTTGGGATTTTGTTGCACTTTTCTATGTTTCCCTTGCGAGTCATTTACTAGATACTGTGTTCATTCTTTCTCAGATTTTCTTCTTCTCGCAGCTCTATGGCATCCACCATTAATCTGTCATATCTTTGTCTTTGCTTGATGTTGTGCTTCTAATTGCTATGCTTCACAGCTTTCTCTTCGCAAGATTTTATATCAATCTCATAACACTTTCGGATTTCAATCCAATCTCCTTTTATGACTCCGACACCATTTGGATGTGGAAACTTAATGCACTGATGGTAAGTAGATGCCACACCCAGAATCCCATGCAACCATGGTCTGCCAATTAAGGAGTTGTAGGGTGACTCCACATCCACTACACAGAATAAGACTTTAGATGTTATTCCTTTTAATGGGATTCTCATTGTGATCTCTCCCTTTGGTTTATTGGCGGTACCATTGAAACCATAGATCTTATAGGTTGATGGTATCAGATCCTCGTCTCTCCCACCCATGGTTTTGTAAGTATGTTAAAATAAGATACCAACTGAACTTCCAGTATCTATTAGAACTCTGTTAATGGCCCAAGAATCTTCAGTTTCATTGTCATCATTTTCTTCATCTTCTTCTTCTATTTTTTTTGGATTTATTTCTAATCTTACCACCAGTGGGTTGTTATGCATCTCACCAGGCTCTAGTACTTCTTGTGTAGTGAAAAAAATTGTTTGTTTTTGCCACTCCTCTAATGGCGAGACTCTCGCAATATTCATTATCTCTCTTCCATCCGCATCTATCGCGAAGACTCTGCTTAGGACGTTGTCGTGGAAATCCTCAATAGTCTTGTATGAATGTATGATGGAATTAAAGAACAAATTCTTCGCCTTGGCTCCAACCTCTATCACAAATGTTTCTGCTCCTTTTGTTGTATTTACTCTGCGAATTTCTGGTGGAGGCGGTAATGGTTGAGATTACGGGTGCCCTATTAGAAAATGGTTTAATCTTCCTTGATCTATCATCCTTAAAATGATCTTCTTTATATTCCTGCATTCATTTGTTGAATGACCATGAAAATGATGGTAATAGCAAAATTCTTGACTTCGGTTATTTGGGTGTGGTTCTTTTCCCATGTTCCATGGTGCCTGTATATTTTCCATTAAGATTATGGCTTCCCAAATTTTTTCTACACTTGCATTCAAAGGTGGCATTTTGATTTCTTCCCATATCATCTTCTGATTTCCCTTCCCTCTTTGATAACTTTGTCTCTGTCCACCATAAGTCTCATGTGGTTGATCAAGTCTCTGAATTTTATTATTTCCCCCGCGATAAAATTTTCTCTCTTTTTCAAACTCTTCTTGATCTTTACTTCCCATAGCTACTAATTTTTGTTGACCATCATCCACATTCTTTTCTTGTTTTACCTGCGAGGTGCTCGCTACTGTATTTACCATCTTGGGAAGTAAACTTGCACTCGCTGCAACTGAACTAGTGTTCGCAATAGGATACGACTCTATCTCATTTTGTTTTTCCTCCAACGCAATATATTCTTTCTGCAATTCTCGCAGCTCTGTCATAGTGATCGTATTTTTGATTCTAAAAATTTGTATATATAACAGGTTGGTTGCGAACATAGCATTGATGAAGGACAAATGAGGTATCTTTCATCTACTCTTCCAGCCATCTCACTTTACATTGTCTTCCATCTTATGGTTAGGTGTTTCAAACTTTCTCCAATCCTATGTTTTAACCCAAATACATCTTCAATATCGGGCCGCAAAGAATTGTTGCTTATATATGCTCCCAAAAATGTAGCTTGCATTATTCCCATATATAACTCCTTTATATTCTCTTCCTTTTCTTTTCTTATTTCCGCAATTCTATCTTCTACTCATACTCTCTATCACTATTTTCTATGATGATGAAAGAAGTTATAGTGTTTTTAGGTAAACCATTGAACCATTTTAACGCCTCACCAGTTAAGCTAGATGCAAAGTATTTTCATAATACAATATCATGGTTTTCCCACTGTAGCATACACCTAACATAAGCCTTGACATGTTGAACAACGAAGTTCTGAACAACAATAGTCCCATCAAGATATCTTTGAAAGTTAATGATCTTTGGTAAATTTCATTTTGGGGTATTCCTCTTAATTGTACTTCTTGAGTGAATGGAGTTCTCGCAGCTTCTTCAATGGATTCATCAAGAGGTGTTTCTCATGACCAAATGGCTTATATTCACGTTCAATGACTCTCTTGTTGTATTCTCGAGCTAATCGTTCTGATAAATCCTCATATGGTGCAACACCTTTTCTATTTTTCTTCCAAATCATCCAATTCTCTTAATATTACTCACTTAAATTTCTTTCCCAAGCTTCTTTCTTTGTTTGTGAATTACAACCTACTCCATATGTTATACAATGCTTCTCTTCTAGTTGTATTGTATGCCCATCTACGCTAGTACTTGCTCGCACCACCCTTTGAGATGTCCTTTCTTGACTTGCCCATTAGCTTGTGGATATAACGGGGTTGACTTCCACATTTTATTATAAAAATAGCATTAACATCTCTATATTCTTCCCCTCAAATTGTTTTCCATTATCGAGATACTAGTTGTCTTTGGAACCCCGTACACACAAAATGAGGTTCTCAAATATAAACGTAAAAACATCTTTATCACGAATAATACATCTTGCAACTATTAATATCGCCTTTGTCCATATCCGGTATAAATGGTCCAACAATATCCAACCCCCATTTACCAAAAGCCCAGCTTGTTGAAGAAGTTAATGCAGTGCATGAATTCTCTTACCATGTCGTTGGCATTCCTTTCGAACAATTTTGCGTATGTATGCCAGTAATATCCTTGTATCTTTGCTCTAATAACAGAGATCTTCCCCCACTATGATTTCCACTTCTCCTCCATGTAACATCTTCAATATCTTTTATCCTTCTTGAGTTCGAGAGGTGGTCCATTGAAAGACTTTACGTATAAAATTCCTTCTCGCAACTCATAGTTTGTTGCACGAGGTATTCTGGATACAATTGCGAGGTATGCATGAATTTCTTTTCTCCAATCTGCGATGTTGTTTGATAACTCTCTTTCTACTTCCATCGCAACGACTTCTTCAATTTCTTTCTCTTTGTCCAGCGATGGGTGTTGAATTGTTTGTATTTGGATATTTCTTGTATTTGGATTTGTCATCATGCATCGGTTATATTTTCTTGATATATGTCTCCATTTTAATTTTTGTATCTTCGCAGATAATTCCTCAACGAGTATATTGTATTTCTTCAAAGAAGATTCATTTGTGGTATATTCCCCTTTAATTTGACAAATCACTAATTGCAAATCACTTGTTATCCTTATACTTTCAAGCTTATTTTCTATTGCGATCTTTAATGCATGCACTACTGACTTAGTACTCATTTCATTGTTCGTGGATGCAAATTCCTGAATCATACGGTGAAATCAACACGACTCAATTCCATTTCCCCTCACTATTGGATGATCCATCACCATAATTTCCAAGAGCTCTCATTAACAAGTCTTTTGGATTTCCAAATTCTTCAACATCCATCATTTCCTCTTGCTTCATCTTCTTCCAAAGGGAAATTCTGCCAAAAAATACTGCGACAACTTGTGATTTTTGCGATGTATTTTATCTTGTAATGGTTTACTTGTGCATTCCACCTTTCTATTCTTACGACCTTTTTGTGTTCTTCATTTCAATTGGGACTTTGGTTACCACTTTTATTACATGTGCTTGAAAGTATGTTTCGTAACTTTGAATGATGCATAAACCGGGGCTAAGATTAACTTCTCCGTTTTAGAATAATTCTTTTCTTGCGCATTAAAGGTTTTACTAATGTAGTAAATGGGCCTTTCTACTTGTGAGCGCAGAGCATATGGAGTTGTTGAAGGTATACCAATAATTCTTCGTTTTTTCTGGTTTTAGTATAGATGTATTTGCGAGGTATTCTTTGATTCCTTGAAAAGATTTTTCACATTCATCAGTCCATTTGAATTTTCTCCCTTCTTAAGTATGTTGAAAAAATGCTTGCACTTATACGACATTCGCGAAATAAATCTCCCAAGTGAAGCCAAGAGTCATTTAGTTTTTGTACTTCTTTTACGTTGCGAGGTGTTGGCATGTCACGAGCGCTTGGACCTTTTCTGGATCAACTTGTAGACTATGTATGAACTTTCCGAGATGAAACCCCAATTATACATTTCTCGGGATTTAATTTGATGTTGAACTTTCTCATTTGCTCAAATATTTCCTTCAAATCTTGCACATGGTCTTTCATCAACATATCATTCATATTCCAAAAGTTTTATGTATCCACTTCGCGAACACTTTTTCAACCATACATTAATATTAGAACCCGCATTAGTAATCAAATGGCATCTTCACATAACAATACAAACCCCTTTATGTTCTTGATCTTCTTAGGATATTTGATTATACCCCTTATATCCATCAAACTTTCGATTCCACCCAATGGAAAACTGTCTTTGGGACATGCCTTGTTTAGATCGGTGAAATCTATGCAAATTCTTATTCCTTTATTCTTTTCGGAACAATGACCTCGCAATCCATTGGATATCCCTTATGGCATCCAACATCTTTTGTAATTCTTCTTCTATCTGTACATGATAATTTTGTGATATCTTCCTTATTCTTTGTTTGAATGGTCTTACATTTTTATCTATGTTCAATCTATCCAACGATGGATCAATTGTATCTCATCTACACTTCTCGAAGATATCTTTATATTTAAAAGATCAGTAATCCTTTTTTCTTCTTCTTCATCCATCTTAGTTCCAATTCGTAAGAATAAGGCTCCTCTTTACTTCCAATATTTATTTCTTTAGTTGGTTTGGTTGCAACATAGCTTGGACTTTGCTCCCCCATAGGTGTTGGCTCTTTAATTGTGGTTCCCCTTCTTTTTTTTCATTTGGTATACCTATCCCTTCCTTTGCTCTTATTGTATTGAACCATTTCCTACGAAGTTGTTTCTTTCTTGCTCTTCCTCCGCATTGTGTTACTTCAATTTGATAACAAAATTTTGTACTATCAAGATCTCCTTTTATTTCTTGAATTCCATTTGGTGTAGGAAATTTGATTTTTGATGTAATGTTGAAGCAGATTTGATCGCATGAATCCACGGCCTTCCTATCAACATGTTAATGGAGATTCCATATCTATCACACATAAGATTACATGTGTTTTATTTCTCTAGTAATATTCGCGGCATGATTTCTCCTTTAGATTTTGTTGTAGATTTTTCCTAATCCATGAATAAGACACTTTGAATTTATGATTTCTTCATCTTTAATTCCCATCCCCTTAAGAACTCCACTGTATCACCAAAATTCGGTTTTTAATTTCCATTTTTCTTGACTTTCTTATCTTCTAGCATGATTGGCAATGTGATCACCAATGGTGAAGTGTGGTTCAAGTCTTCATTTGGAATTTAACATTGCGAAAATGTGATTTTCTTTTTCCCACTAAAGTTGTTATCTTTTCTTCCTCTACAATCTCGCTTGTATATTTTTCCCTTCATATTACTATGAAATTCATCCAATCAAGTAATCATATTACATAGCAATCTCCATCTACGACTTCATTTGATCTTCAAATTTTCCACAATTCCCTCAAATTTTGGCTACCACAATTTCAGTCCCTGTTTTTTATGTAGTTGCAAGAATAACCTACAACTACACCCTCTTAGTTCTTGATGATGAATGACAATTTTCTTATTAATGTTCTCAATTGATTACAAAGTATCTAAATGGAATTAGAATAGTTACAAATTTCTCTATTCTCTTTCCTAAGATATTTTCTAACACTCACTAAAGAACCTCTCGAATTTTACACTCCTATTTGTAGTAAAACTTATCATACAAGTTGCCTTCTGCCTCCTTCTCTTCTGTTATTTAACATTCCCCTCATTTCTGCTAGATCTCTTAAGATTTGTTCATTCCCAGTTGAGTTTTTCTCCATTGGTCTTTTCAGCGCAGCTTCCCTTCTCCTACGTTCTTGCCTATCTTGTGTTGCGAGATTTTGATTTTCGTCTCCATTATTTTTTTCTTGTCTTTCTCCGCTATCTTCTCTTACATTTCTTTCACGAATGGGCACACCATTATATCTCTCATTTGCTCTTCTGCGATTTTTATCTGCTCTTCTTTATACCCTATCATATTCTGAACCTAGGCTAGGAGTTTGATGTATCAATATGCTGGTTAGTGTGATGGTTAGTGTGGTGAAATTTGGGTTGAGGTTAATAATCTGGTTAGTGTGCTGATTCTGAACCTAGGCTAGGAGTTTGATGTATCAATCTGCTGGTACAACCGCATGAATTAAGAACATAGCCTCATTAGTCAAGAGTTGATTGCAGATCTTTATCTGTTGGTTTTTAGTTTCGTGCTTGATGTTTTACTTGGCTTTTTCTTTTTTGTTCAAATATGTTGTTCATTTATCTCATTCACAACCATTTCTTCTGCTTTCTGGTATAGTGTTTTGGGAGAGGCTCTCTATTATCTTTTCTGATAAGTTTGAGATGTTTGATATTTTTTGTTGTTGCTTTTATTCCATTATAATTACCCAGCCCATCCTCCTTGAAAATATTGGATGTCTCTTTTTCTATAAGTGAGATCACTAATGTGGGTTATCTTTTCATATATGTATGGATGGGGTAATAAATCAGTGAATCCAAGTGTCGTAGTTTTCTAGTAACAAAATTTGCAAACTCAATGTTATTAAGGCTCAGTACCATCTGCACCCAACTTTGGAGAGAGTTACGTTTTGAAGTTCAAACTCTAAACTCAAGTGATGTATGCTTAAATTTCTAAGGCTTAGTACCATCTTCACTCCATTTGTATCCTATTATAGAACTTACTCATTCCCTACCTCTACATACAACAAATGGCATCGTTTGACTCCGCAGAAGATTTGGAAATCACCAAAGCATGTGCAGCCGAAATTCGAGTTGTAGATCGCTCCTTGGATGAGACCTTTTGGGCGAAGATACATAACAAATTTAGCCAAGATTATTGGAACCCGAAAAGAAGAAGTGTTCAACAAATCAAGGATAGGCACAACATCATCCTAGATATGGTAGTTGGGTTTTTTTTAAAATCAAACACCGGATATCGCACGCAAGCCACCATAGCTTGTCCCCACTACAACTTGTACATATCTTTTTGGTTTATTCGGCACAATGCTTTTTTCAACTTATATGTAACCAAATAAGTTTGTGTGTTGTTTTTGTAGCACGAAGCCGTGAAAGTGCGCTACTTAGAGGAAAAGGGGGAAGCATTCACATTTGATGAAATCATTTACTTCATAGTATTCATATTTTTGGAGTACCACCAGCTACGGAGTACCACCAGAACTCAATGGTGGGTGAATAAGACTTCATACTCTTATTTGGTATTGCAAGATCTATTTTGTTGGTTTTAAATATCAATATTACCTTTGGTGCAGGAATTACTAGACATGAGATTAATGAATTGCTAACGGTTTCAGTTTGGACATTTTTTTGTTTTTAAGCATCAATTTGGATTATTTGATGTTCAAATATTTTTCAGAACATAACTCCAAATAGGACAATGTCAATAGATGGCATTAATAAACTTGTGTCTCCTGGAACTAATCTTGTTTCTTCTACATTTTGATGCTTCTTTAAGTCAGATTCATTACAAGGTGGAATAGGGCTAATAGTGAGGAATTGTGCAAGTAGCTACTTTCGGGTGCAAGGACAATGCTTCAATGGAGGAATGAAGAAAGGAGTTGAAGCTGAGGAGATGAAATGTAAGGCTATGCTAGCAGTTGTTACTCTGGAACCCTCTAAGAACTTTAATTATGTTATTTATGAATCAGATTGTGAGACTTTAATGAAATTCATCAATGATCAAACCTATTATGTTAATTGGATGAATCAAGATTTGGTAAATATTAATTCTAATTGGACAGAACACACAATTAGAGTAATGTGTTTTAGTTCACTTAATTCTAATTGGGGACATAAATTCTTCCAGTTCTTACTATTTTATTTTTCAACTGTACCAACACGTACTCCACTTTTTACAAAGTTAGTTTTTTTACTTTAGTACCGTTATAAAAACTACAGCAACACGTACTCCGCTTTTTAGTCGCATCGCACTCCGATCTTTTAGAGCTATCAAAGCAGCAAACTATGCAGCAGGATAACAAGATTTGACTGAGAAAATTCTTAACATAGAACGTGCAACATGCAAATTAAAGGATCTTTACCTTCCTATTTTACCAAATTATTTACGATATACACTTAAATATTTTGCCAAATTATTTATTAGTAAAAATATTTCCAAATTTCCATTTACCCTATGTGTTCATATCTATCGTCTTAAATCATTTCATGTTTCTACTCTTAAATCTTCTAACCTCCCCCTAGAAAAAGAAACAAGTGGTTTACTTTGATCATCTGATTCATCTCCTGGATAAACCATATATTCCCCTGTCATTTTTGCTTTGCGGAATAATCGGATCGACCGTGTAAGTAATCCTTTTCAGTACTGAGATTGTAACTCTAATGGTCATAGTAGGGTAAATATTGTCTTCACATGAAACTGTATGTAGGTATCTCACCTCTGATTATTTGTATGATTCATATATGATAACTGAACTCACATTGTGATTTGTGATTACTCTTTGTGTGCGTATTACTCTTTGCAATGATATTTCGTAGTTTTATTCGGACCACAATAGCATTTTCACAAGATGTTCACAAGTTTTTTCTCCGTCCAGGTATCTGATAATTCATAATGGATCCAAGAGTAATGGATAAATCTTGGATGTATACCGATAGAACCAAACCGCGTTATCAAGACGGAGTCGATGCATTTATAAAGTTTGCTACGCATACATACCAACGGGATATGGCGAATGGGAAACGGAAACCATACGACAAGGACAAAGTTAAGTTTCTATGTCCATGTGTGAAATGTCTCAACCTCTACGTGCACAAGGCAAGTAAAGTTAAGTTTCATTTATATTCTTCTGGATTCATTCAAAATTATGCGGTATGGACTAAACACGGAGAAGGAGATGAGTCATCAAGGTGGACACTTCTGGATAGTAATGGCAGTGACGGTCCGCACTCTGATGAACCAATACATGTTGCAGATACTATAGAAATGGTTAGTGCTTTATTATGAGACAACCTTTCAAAGGATTATGAGAAGATGCAACGGATACTCGAAGATGCTGGGAAACCCCTATACGAAGGATGCGCCAATTTTATAAAGATATCTGCAATGTATGAACTGTTTAACCTGAAGAGCAAGCACGGAGCTTCCGACAAGTTATTTAATAAACTTCTACCGCTGTTAAAATCCATGCTCCATCCAGGAAATGAGATGATAAAAAGTACATATGAAGATAAGAAGGTGATGAGAGATTTGGGTTCGGGTTACGAAAAGATACATGTATGCATCAATGACTGCATTCTCTATAGGAATGATTACAAGGATCACATCAAGTGTCCTACCTGTGGGGAATCAAGATGGAAATTTGACGACACCATCCACGAGGTTTATGAAAATATTCCGGCAAAAGTATTGTGGTATTTCCCAATTATCCCAAGACTGAAACGGTTGTTTCAATAAAAGATAATTATCGAATATTTATTGTGGCACGACACCAGAAAGAAAGAAGAGGGTATTTTACGGCATCTGGAGGACTCACCAGCATGGAAAAATATAGATAAAAGATATCCCGTAATTCGTGATGATCCTCGAAATTTGCGGCTAGGCATTTCGGCTGACAGGGTTGACGTAAAAAAAAAGGCATGCAAAACAACACAGTGTGTGGATAATTATGACAGTGATTTACAACCTTCCCCCAGAGTTGTGTATGAAGAAAAAGTTCACTATGCTGTCATTAATTATCGATGGGGGGCCTTGTAAGTACATTGATGTTATGTTATAACCGTTTGTCGAGGATCTCAAGGAATTGTTTGAGGGAGTCCAATATTTTGATGTGCTGAAACATGAGATGTTTACTCTACATGTAGTTGTTTTATGGACAATAAATGATTACCCTGCTCTCGGTATACTGTATGGCTGCCCCTACCAGGGACGAGACGCCTATAAGTTTTGTGGGAGAAATACTTACTATGTCAGGATAAAACATTATAGAAAATAGGTTTATACCGGGCATAGAAGATACCTACCATACGATCATCCATTCAGACGTCAGAAGGGGTTCAACGGAAAATATGAAAATGAAAAGGCTCCGGAACTTATGACCCCGTCACAAATATACAATGAGGTAAAGTCTATAAAGAATAAACGGGGAAAGGGACGGAAGAAAATTGTGGTGGAATTCGTGCAGGATAACCCTGGAAGAGGTAGAAAGATGAAGAGAATCGAAAAGACCATCGACCCAAAAAAGGGGAAGGTGAAGGAGAAGGAGACCGAAAGGCGCTACTGGAAAAAGTTCAATATATGGTTCCGACTTCTCTCCTACTGGCGGTATCATGTTGTCCACCATTGCATAGATTTCATGCACGTCGAAAAGAATGTATGCGAGAGTATTATTGGAACATTGTTGAACAATGAATTTAAGTCGAAAGACCACCTTGTTGCTCGAATGGACCTGAAGGAGATGGGTTTTAGAGACGATTTGCAACCTCGGGAAAATGGCAAAGGGGGATATATACTAAATGCAGCATGTCACTCATTAATCCAGGAGGAAAAGGACAAGTTATGTCCAACATTATCCGAGATAAAGGTTCCACAAGGGTATTGTTCAAACTTTTCAACACTGGTGAATAGAAAAGATCGAAATCTTATCAGACTACAATCGCATGATTATCACATGCTAATGCAATAATTTTTTCCCATTGCGATTAAATCAATTATGCCACAACCAACAAGATATGCTATTATCAGGTTTTGTTTTTTTTTCAGTGCAATATCTAGCAAAGAAATCAAGGTGATAGAGCTAGAAAAATTCCAGTCGGATCTCATTGTGATATTTTGCTTGCTCGAGAAATACTTTCCTCCATCATTTTTCAACATCATGGTTCATTTAACTGTGCATCTTACCAGGGAAATGCAAATTTGTGGTCATGTATTCTTTCGATGGATGTATCCGTTTGAAAGGTGCATAAAGGTCATTAAAGGGCATGTGCGAAACAGAAACAGACCTGTGGGAAGCATTGCTGAAGGGAACCTTTTGGAAGAGACAATTGAGGTTATCAGTGAGCACCAACAAAGCATGAATGATACATTCGGAATTCCACCAGACAAACTCAACACATCTGACACTGGCGAAGATTCTTATTCTTTTAGGGGAAAACCAATATCAAACTTAAGTTTCCTCGTGTTGATAAGGACCTGTTTGATAAAGCGCATTTCTATGTATTGCGGAATTCGCCTGAAGTTTCTTCTTACATTGAGTAAGTATAACTAGATCTAACCAAATAACCTCATTTTTTATTTAGTTTTTGATTCTGTGTCCGAATTTCTATAAAGATAATAACATTAATCATTGCACTGTCCAGCCGACACCAGAATATTTTGAAGGATAAATATCTTGGTATGAGTGATAGATAGATAGATCAAAAACATCGTGAAGAGTTCGCAAAATGGTTACAAAAAGTGGTAAGAGTTTGCAGAAAATGTCACTCTTGCTATGTAACTTTTGCGTTGAGACGGAGGCTAATACTTTTAATGTATTTCGGGTTGAGAGTGAGTGGGAAGACTCTAGGGAAAACTTCAATCATGACTTAAGGTGGCTATCAATCCCACCGAATTCACAAGTAGATACATAGGAATCATATCACATCAATGGATACCTGTTTCGCACAAAATATCATGATGGTTCCGTTAACCAGAATAGCGGGGTTTACGTAGAGGCAACTGACATGCACATTAGACAAGCGGGGATTACCCTTAATCTGGTGGATTATTATGGTGTTTTATAAGAGATATGGGTGATGACATACCATTCGCTGAAATTTCCACTTTTCAGGTGTAAATACGTTACCAAAGCAGGGGTCTCAAAAGACAAACTTGGCTACATTTTGGTTGAGCTTGATAAGTTGGGACTCCAGGATGATCCTTTTGTTGTAGCCTCCCAAGCTAAGAAGGTATTTTATGTTCCAGACCAGGAAAATAAAAAAAAGTCTAATGTGTTAGGTGTACCTACCCAAATATGGAAATATGTTGGTAATGAAGTCGACAAGGAATTCAGTACGGCAGTTATTTGTCGGAATGAGTATAAATTGCCAAAGGTAGATAAACTTAACCTACAAAGGACATCTAGGGATTATTACTATTGGGACAACATTAAGGGTAGAACTGCAAGGAAATCACCAACACCAACAACAGTCCCTGCTTCTCAAACGACTGCATCTGAGCAACCATTTCCAAGGACTAAGCGACAAGCCATGTGATAGAATGTACTAGTTGTTTGGATTTTTCTGTTAACTAGAGAATGAATGTATGGATTGTTGGAAAAAAAATTGATTCTTAAATCATGGTGGGGTTTTGTATGCAGATGGGTTTTAGCAATGTTGGATGAGTTTTGAATTGGCTATACTGATTGTTGAATTAATATTGTGTCATGCTAGGATTAGTAGTAATAGTACTAGGCTTGCACATAAATTTTTTTTGGAATTGAGCCTAAAATAGTCTTTGAATTAATCTTATTCCAACATCATTTTATAAACTGGAGTAACACCCACCATCTTAAACAAACATTTTATATACCCTATTGATTCATTAATTCAGTCATTCCTACCCATATCTACTTAACAATATTTGGAATTTTAGAATCATTCACCAAGAACATTGCTTGTTTGTACATTTACTGTAGTCAATCCATTATTACTAAAATCAAAAGAGAAAGAAAAACTGACACATTATGTTCAAACCCTTCAAACATACATCCATCTCAAGTTTAATACTACTGAAAATTCAAACAACTGGAAGAACATAACTAGTTTAATTACATCTAAATAAGGACAAAGCAAACAGAATACGACTTCTAAATACCCGACAGGATACCAGTGCCATTACAACTTTCTTTTTACAATAAAAATTCAAAGATGCACATTACCAATCTACCTGACATAAAAAGTTTACCCAATCATAACCACTGCAACTCTCCCAGCTACTATCCAAACAATGCACCTGCTGCAAACTGAACCCCAAAATCCCCCTAGCATCTTCTTCATCAACACCATCTATCAAACAAAACAAAAAACTACCACCAAATGTCTGAAATTGAAACCCCATTATCCATACACTTTTCCAGCAACATAAAGTACCATCAATATCCCCAAAAGTTTTCACGATGATGCACAAGAGAAATAGTAATCAAAATACCACATTACTCTAGTTCTAAGGGATTTGACAGTATAAGACAATCACCAAGAATCTCCATCACTGTTGCTGATGTAGTTTAACCCATCCTCTTCATAGTAGGTGATGGACACATTTTTTGTGTCTAATATGATATCAATACTATATATTATTGGAACTCGATTTCGTATTTATTATGGTGTTTTATGTGTTTGTAGGTATTTTTGGGAAATAAACGTTTTTGGAGAAATCGGCTCGAAAAGTTGCGCCTAGAGGACACCTACTAATCTTATTCTCATTTTGGATAAGGGGTGACCAAATTACTAAGGGGTAATCCCAGGGCATATTCTAAAGACACCTCGTCAGTGGTTAAGGGGCACTCACCCTCTTCATTTGAATTCTCAAATTTGGCGGGAAACTGAATTCTTTCACGGGCAGATTAGGGTTTGGATTTGTGGAGGTTTTGGATGAGATTCAATCGCCAGAATTGGATTCAATGGACCTGTTTGGACTTAACAAGGATGTTATGTGGAATTTCTTCGATCCAGTTGGGTTGGATAATTGGTTCTCGTGAAACAGGGGAGGGAGAAGTTAGCGGACCTGTTTGATTTGTGCAATTGGTTTTGAACGAGGGTTTAGGGGATTTATCACAGGAATGATATGATACTACCTTGGTGCATCGAAACAGGAAGGATGAAGGCTTTGGTTACGTGAAATAAAGGAAGATATTCTTTCCTTTTCAAAACAGGGAGGTGGACTTATATCGGGATTTTCTTTGAGTTATACTCGGAAGAAATGTAAGAATTAGGATAAGATATCCTTGTAGGATTCATATTACCAAGTTTGGAGAATATGCAACTAATCGGAGCCGCGTGAAGGAATTAGGGAAAAGAAATATCGGAGAACAAATAGCCAAGTCCTGTGGCTTGAGGAGAAGGGAAAATAAGATATTCTCGGATTTTTATTGAACATGTTGTGTATAAAATGGGTGGTTCGAGGTCAGATAACGGAGTCTAGAGTCTGGGGAACCGTTAGGGATAATTGGGAGGCTACAGAGACGAACAAATCAAGTTGCAGAAAGGTATTCTGCTGGTGCATACGAAGAAGACAACGAAGAACAGACTCACAGAGTCAGTCGCAGAGAACCGCGGAAAAAACTACTGCAGAACAGAAGTATCATTTAACATCAGTCTTATTTTCTCTGTAACAGTTAAGCTACAACTTTTATAAACGTTGCAGTTTCAATAATTTATTCTTTTCATATATATTTTCATCATGTAAACACTTTGCGAGCTATGAATATCAATTTTGAGCGTGTTTTGACCATGAGGAGCTAAACCCCATCATTGGGATGACGGAGGAAGCCTTATCACAATTGTTTGGTAACTATAATTAATTCTTTATGACTTTTTGCACTTATTTTAATTGATTTATGATTTTCACTAATTAGTTGTGATTTCGTTTGATGGTGTATGCTTAGACGTAAGAGCTTTTGATATACCATGCTTGTGATTTACATATAATGTTTTAGAAATCTACTTTTGGCAAAGAAAAGAGTCAACAAAAGAGATACAATTGTTATGAGTCATTATATGAACGAATTGAATGTGATTAATGGTGGAATCCGAAGTCCCAGTCCTCTCGATATTTGTGACATATTTTGTATATACTTTTGTTATTAAGTCTTGAAATCAACCTCAACGAGTCCGAGTGAACGACATTCTTACTACCACCTTCTACAACAATTAAAATTACATCAATTTTTGGCGCCGCCGACGCGGACTTGTTTTTAGGTTAGGTTTTAGATTATTTTTTTAGGTTTATTTATTTTTTCTTTTTATTTTGTTTCTTTTGTTAGATTTTACTCTGGGTATTTTTGTTTTTGGTGTGCAGGTTTTGCTGGAAACTAAAGGTGGAAAGTTGGACTTGCCTAAAAGAGCAAAAAATCCAAAACTTTTCTTTATTTCTTTATTTTTGTTATCTTTTATTTTTGGAACTTTTATTTTATTTTTGTTTATTTGTATATATTTGTTAATATTTAAAAAAAAACACAAACACAAAAGCACACATGCACTTCATATTGCATCTTCTGGCACCGATTAGTAGGAAAACACGTGGTTTAGTACGGTGAACCCTTTGGGCGTTATCATCCGAAACACCACAATCCTTAGCCTCGTACCTTTGACCAGTCTCTGACTGTAGGTATATTTTTCTAAAGGTAACCCAAGCCTACCCAAAATAGTGAACCCCAGCATTTTCATTTGCATGTGCACATGAAAATATCAAACTGGTATTATAATAGCCAACACAATGATTATTCGACTGAGCAACATGGACATTATCCTTATTATGACCATAGTGTGAATAGTGGTTGGGAACGCCCTTTTGAACGATATGGGTCATACCATGGTGAGCCCGATTACTATCCACACACATACAGGTCATATGAGCAAGATTCTTGTATTTCTCCTCGACTAGAAGAGGCACGTAGGATAATTGAGTCTACACGTAAGTTACTTGAGTCGACACATAAGTCATCCGAGACAAATAGCTTAGTTATGGATGAAAGAATTGTAACAAGTGAACCTTTTTTAGAAGATATACACAAGAGGTTAAGTGAAAAATTAGATCCAACATTAAGGGAACTTTATTTAGAACAGTCCCTTGAGAGGTTAGCTGAGTCGACACGTAGACTTGAGTTAGAGGCACAAGAAAAAATTGGTCTAAATAATCTTAATTTCCAATATAGTGTTTCCAATAATACCCTTTAAAATGAGGATAGTTATTTGCATAATCAAGATGATGAGGATATAATTGGTAACACTACTTTAGATGAGGTTCAACAATTTTCATGTTATTATAATGATGAATATGATGAGGATAGTGTTGATGAAGAATCTAACATTAGTGATCAGGAATTTGTTACTTCAAATGAACATTATGATGATAGTGTTATTTTTGGTTCAAATCCCGATAATTTTAATGATTATTCACCTATTCAAAAGGACGGGGATTTGACTAGAGATACCACTTCTTTAGATGATATAGAATTTCCTTTTGATTACGAAGCCGATGATGGTTTAGAGGAACGAGTTTATTCTGAGAATACTATTTTAGAGTCCAATGATTTAAAAGCTATAGTCTTAGACAAAGAAGATGAACTCGTAGAGATGAGTGAGGATGAACCTGACTTAGAAGAATAAATTGACTAATTTCAGGAATCTGATAACCTTGAAATTAGGAAAGTTGTGACTAGTCTTTCTAGAGACACTGAAAACTCTAAGTTTTGGGGTGATTATCATTCTCCATGTGCTTTAACTCTTAGAAAGGTCCCTCACTTGGGACTTGACACATTTGCCTCAACTATTTTAAAAGATTATCTTCATACATGTTTTCCTGAACCTAGTAATGTCCATAAGGAAGTTCAGTTGTTAAGAACCCATCCTCTGGTTGATGTGGTTTATCCAGGATATGATACCCATATTGACTTTGTTTTCCCACCAAATATTCTTCTACCAGTTGTGGGAATGTTTGAATTTCAAATGTGTCAGTTATTAAGTTCTGAGACTAAACCTAATTATTTTAGGAAAATAGAATTGACACATTTGCTTAAGAATGACCACCACTTTCATTTTGGTCAACGGTGTAAGTCAAATCTGATTGACTTAGAGGATCCTCAATTATTCAGGTTATTATTGTGTGCTTCTAAATTTTTCCAGACCTTAGAACCTGATATTTCGGATCTTACTTATGAGGAGGTGCAACCCATGAAAATATTTTATTTAGACCCCTTTATTGAACCTGAACCTGAACCACAACTAGATGTAGTTGTCTTAAACAGGAAACTAGGCAAAGGTGTTCTATATTTATTCTTGGTTTGTTGCAGTTTCCTTTTATCCGTGTTAACACTTTTTGATGCAGATGATCCAAAATTGTTTCGGCTATTACTATATGATTCGATGTGATTAATTCTTTATTATGTATGGCTGAAGACGTTAAACATAGCACTTCTTGGGAGGTAACCCAATATTCATGCGACACGCTATTATCTTTCCTTAACTCTTTTGCTTCAAATGGTAACATTTTCTCCTTGTTCATGCTTTTAATTTCATCTTTAGAACATTGAGGACAATGTTAGATTTAAGTTTGGGGGTATGGGAGAAACCTTTTGTTAGTTGCAATAAATAAACTCCAGAGCCTAGAAATTTATGCTTATTAAGGATGCCACTAACCAATCTAAGTGGATGGAAGCATCTTGGTTGTAGGAGTTGAGGAACCAATTTGAGTAGATGGAAACATCTAAAGAGTCTATTCATAAAAGCACAGAGCTCAGGTGTTAGAAAATAAAACATGGTAGTTTCACCATATCCTCGTGATGGAAACATCAAAAGAATCCTGATCATTTTTTTTTCTTTTTACCATTGCTAGGGTGAAATAGAGTGACTAAGACGCAAAAAGTGAAAAAGTGAAAAAACAAAAGTGGAAGAAAAAAAAAATGAAAAAAAAGAAGAGACCAGACCACTAGACCAACCGGAATAAATACAATAAAGTCTACCACTGGTACCCTTGTATATGCCAGCTGAGTTGACCTAGAGTTAGGATTATCGACCACTGGTTCCCTTGTAAATGCCAGTGTGTTGATATTAGTCCAGACCAGTATCTCAGTCCATTAGGATAGGTTCACCTTAGTCAACATCATCCATGTTTGTCTCTACATCCATCTTCTTAATCTATCCATGTGATTGGTTGACTCCGGTTAATGATTGATGAGTGCCAAATATTGCATATTCATACACCTTTTCATTGGCACTTAACTCATCTTTCACGCTTCAAAGTCATATATTATCCCAAATTCTGCATTCTTACCATCTTCAAGAATAAATATTTGTATTAATTAATTTTGTGTTTTAAGTACTAAATAAAGCTTGGAAGAATTGAGAAGACAAAATAGAAGAAAGTTGGAAGCGTTGCAACCCACTGATCGCTGCAAGCTTTGTTTACAAATTCATGGGATTAAACAACCCATGATCCAAAACCATGATCCAAAACCCAAGACCCAAATCCATTTCCACCTCACCCCCATTGGATTCTTTCCAAAACATCCACCTCACCCCCATTGGATTCTTTCCAAAATATCCACCTCACCCCCATTGTATTCCATTATATCCATCAATTAAGAAAACATGTTTTGTTTAATTGTGATCCAAAACCCAAGAGATTCTTTCCAAAACATCCACCTCACCCCCATTGGTTGTATTCCATTATATCCATCAATTAAGAAAACATGTTTTGTTTAAAGTGGTTTCGGATCCCAAGTGTGAGAGAATTTTTGTGTATAAATAGAGAGGGTTGTTGTGTTGAAAACTCATCCAAGAATAGCTTGTTCATGTTAGTTTATCAAATTTTAATTTTGTTGTAATGTTCTTCATGTTCTAATTTCATTTACTAGGGTTTAGATGAAGCCCTAATCTCATTGGTATGTATTCATATCTTGTATCTTGTTCTTGAAAGTTTAGAATTGTTTAAAGATATAATTTAATCCAAGTTTTTCAACATATTGCTCTCACAATGTATGCCATGTATCCATTGTAGTTAGAATATCTCTATGTTGATTATGCTACAACTCATGTTTAACCAAATATTGATCTTTAGATTAGTTGTGCTTAATTAGACAATTAATGCTTTGGAGAAATACTTTAGTTGTGATTAAATTATCCATTGGAGAAACACCTTAGTTATACGGTAGACTTGAATCTACTATAAGGACAAGAATAATATTACAAGTTGAATGCATATCATAGGTTATTGGTGGATTTGAATACCCTAGTATCCATATTATCATTGTTTACATATCTTGTTATTTGCATCTTTTACTTTTATTATTTCAATCACTTGAAAATCATATCGTCGTATCGACAAAATCAAACCCCTTTTGGTTACTCTCTGAATCAGGATTTAGAATCAACTTCTACACTCTCCAAGTCTCTGTGGTTCGACCTGTGCTTGCCATGTGTTGCTTGTCGACACTGTGCACTTGCAGTTTATACATAGAAGTAGGTATCTTTCCGAGCCTACCAATGATGTCCAGAAACTATCTGAGTAGAGCTCTATCACTTTATATGAATTTTAGTATGATTGAGTGCAAATTCGTGTACTGCAATTGGAATTTCGCATCAGGGTACTTCCTCTTGTAGTCAATAAGTATGCCAACCAATGAGATTCTTTAGTGCCTTCCAAGGTTCTGCGTAGATAGCTAGGGTCTGGGGTGTAAAGGTTTTGTGGGTATATCTCTTGTAAGCCCTCCCAAGACTATAAATCGTCCACTAGGGTCACCTAGGGACGCTAAATGCAATCGACAATGCCTACGTCAGTGAGTTAGGATTTTATTTATAGATTTGATTTGCTCGAGGACTAGCAAATAATAAGTTTGGGGGTATTTGATGGACACATTTTTTGTGTCTAATATGATCTCAATACTATATATTTTTGGCACTCGATTTCGTATTTATTATGGTGTTTTATGTGTTTGTAGGTATTTTTGGGCAATAAACGTTTTTGGTGTTTTATGTGTTTCGTATTTATTCATATTTTTGCGCCTGGAGGACACCTACTAATTGGATTCTCATTTTGGATAAGAGGTGACCAAACTACTAAGGGGTAAACCCAGGGCATATGCTAAAGACACCTCGTCAGTGGTTAAGGGGCACTCACCCTCTTCATTTGAATTCTCAAATTTGGCGGGAAACTGAATTCTTTCACGGGAAGATTAGGGTTTGGATTTGTGGAGGTTTTGGACGAGATTCAATCGCCAGAATTGGGTTCAATGGACCTGTTTGGACTTAACTGGGATGCTATGTGGAATTTCTTCGATCCAGTTGGGCTGGATAATTGGTTCTCGTGAAACAGGGGAGGGAGAAGTTAGCGGACCTGTTTGATTTGTGCAATTGGTTTTGAACGAGGGTTTAAGGGATTTATCACAAGAATGATATGATACTACCTTGGTGCATCGAAACAGGAGGGATGAAGGCTTTGGTTACGTGAAATAAGGGAAGATATTCTTTCCTTTTCAAAACAGGGAGGTGGACTTATATCGGGATTTTCTTTGAGTTATACTCGGAAGAAACGTAAGAATTATGAGAAGATATCCTTGTAGGATTCATATTACCAAGTTTGGAGAATATGCAACTAATCAGAGCCGCGTGAAGGAATTAGGGAAAAGAAATATCGAAGAAAAAATAGCCAAGTCCCGTGACTTATGGAGAAGGAAAAATAAGATATTCTCGGATTTTTATTGAACCTGTTGTGTATAAAAGGGGTGGTTCGAGGTCAGATAACGGAGTCGAGAGTCTGGGGCACCATTAGGGATAATTTGGAAGCTAAAGAGCCGAATAAATCAAGTTGCAGAAAGGTATTCTGCTGGTGTATATGAAGAAGACGACAAAGAACAGACTCACAGAGTCAGTCGCAGAGAACCGTGTCAAAAACTACTGCAGAACAGAAGTATCGTTTAACAACAGTCTTATTTTCTCTGTAACAGTTAAGCTGCAACTTTTATAAACGTTGCAGTTTCACTGATTTCTTCTTTTCATATATATTTTCATCCTGTAAACACTTTGCGAGCTATGAATATCAATTTTGAGCGTGTTTTGACCATGAGGAGCTAATCCCCATCACTGGGATGACGGAGGAAGCCTTATCACAATTGTTTGGTAACTATAATTGATTCTTTATGACTTTTTGCACTTATTTTAATTGATTTATGATTTTCACTAATTATTTATGATTTCTTTTTGATGGTGTATGCTTAGACGTAAGAGCTTTTGATATACCATGCTTGTGATTTACATCTAATGTTTTAGAAATCTACTTTTGGCAAAGAAAAGAGTCAACAAAAGAGCTACAATTGTTATGAGTCATTATATGAACGAATTGAATGTGATTAATGGTGGAATCCGAAGTCCCAGTCCTCTCGATATTTGTGACATCTTTTGTATATAATTTTGTTATTAAGTCTTAAAATCAACCTCAACGAGCGAGTGAACGACATTCTTACTACCACTTTCTATAACAATTAAAATTACATCAGTAGGCACCAGTACCATCATCATCGTCTGAAGATGTGTAGGGACCCTGGAGATAATCATCTTCGTTTTATTCTTCCTCATCTTCTGCTTCACTGCAAACCACCATCTCACCGGAAAACATAGGCTCTCCATCGAGGTTTAACCCATGAATCTCCTCTCCGTCAGAATCCACGTTCAGGGGTTCCGGCATGGTTCGAGCAAACTTACGAGGGTTGTTCTTATTTTCGGCGAGATAACACTTGTACATCACATCTCCAAACTCTTGCCTCTTCCTCTTCTTTTTCTCTGCTTCTTTTGCTCTCTTATCTCTCTTCATTGAATCATCATTGCGCTCCTCATCTTCTCCTCCTTCACAGTTCTTTTATTCATCTTCACTATCACTTTCTGTCGTACTGAGAGTTTTCCCCCATGAACACTTCCACTCTCCTCATCGTTGAAGCTTCTGCCTGTGTTGACGTTCATCTTTGGCATCTAAATTTCTCATCCATAACTGAAAATCCTCATCATTTTCAACCCTTAATCTTTCAAATTCTTCTCGCTCCTTTTGATATTTCTTCCTTATCTTCTCCTGATTCAGGAAAGAAATCAACCTTTCAATCTTAGAGCTTGATAAAGTCCCAATCGTCAACTTCGCACGTACCATTGCTTCTGAATCGGGTGGTGGCTCGGTGTGATTTCCATTTTCTAAACTACTAGCATTCTCTGCCATTATCTGTTTTCTTAATCTCTATTTTTATGATATCTTCTTTTGGTATAATGATCTGTTTATCCCTCTGCCTTGTTTAATTAATGGTAGAAGCTTAGCCATAAATGGTCTTTTCTGGAGATTGGTCAAGTGTCTGTCGCTTGGCTATTAACGCCTTTTCAATGCCATACGCACCCTCTTCAAAGCTGTCATTACTCGGCTAAACGTACCTTATTTTCAAAGCCTAAATCTAGTCGCTTAATTTATTAGCTTTTACTCCAATTAAGAGGTGCATTTTTAGGTCAACCGTTTGGTTTTATGCATTCATAGAAGGCAAGTCTATTAGATTTGTTATTTATAGACATTCATATGCAGGTTAAATTAGCAGAGTATCTTGGACTAGTTTTTGTTGTTGTCTTCTTATTTTCTGTTGAATCCATTAAAACACTTGCAAAAGCACCAAAATATATTAATGGATTCATGCAGCAAATAAGAAACAACAACAAAACCAAGTCTAAGCATTAGTGCTAGTGATCGGGATTAAAGGGGTGAAAGAGTAGTAAAGCAGGAGGAAATGGAAATATAGGTTTGGGGTAAAAGGGATGAATGAGTTGCAGAGCATGAGGAGGAAGAGGAAGAATTTCTTCTTTGTGAGTTGCGGAGCATCAAATGATTCATCTATAGATTGTAACTATCCTTTGGTCCCTATGGAATAGCAGATATAAGTTATTTTAACTAATCTTAAACACCTATAGATTTGCAGCTTGGTGGATTGATTCATCTTGTTACCTACCTCATTCGAGTCGAGAACATGCGTTCGAATTTGGGTAGAATATTTTTTATTTATTTTTTGAAAGTCAGTTAATAAATAAAACTGGCGTGTCTATAAAACACACACTATGGACACGCATACTAGCGTGTCTAATAAAACCAAATTTTTAACCACGCATATAAGTCGGCGTGTCTATAAAATGCACACTATGGACACTCATACTAGCATGTCCAATAAACCTAACTTTTTAGCAACGCAACAAAACCGGCGTGGCTATTAAATTCCCACTATGGACACGCATACTAGTGTGTCCAATAAACCGAAATTTTTAGCCACGTAATACAACCGGCGTGGCTATTAAACACACACTATGGACACGCATACTAGCGTGTCCAATAAACCGAAATTTTTAGCCACGCAACAAAAACAGCATGGCTATTAAATGCCCATTATGGACACGCATACTAGCGTGTCCAATAAACCGAACTTTTTAACCACGCCTCAAGTAGCGTGACTATTTAAACCAACTTTTAACCACGCCTCAAGTGGCGTGACTATTTTTATGGACACACCACAACTGGTTCACGTGGCCATAGACTGGTCTATAAACATGCCCAATCAAAAATTAAAAGTTAACGTGAATGAACGGTTGATATTTGGACACACTACTAGCCATGGAGTGGCTTAAAGCACTTATATTAACACGCTCATTCTACACTATAGACACGCCAAAACCAGAAAGGCGTGATAGGGAAATTTATATCTGGCGTGGCTAAAGGCCATTTATGTACTAGTGACTGCTCTCTGGAAATAAACTTAAAGAACTCTGTATCAACACACAAAATTTAATTAATTTTGTGATAATTCACAAGATTCGAATATTACCCTGACTAATTTGAAAAATTATGGTTTTTCTCCCTGCGCAGTATATTAGACCTTGCCTGTCAAAATTAAGCCTATGCGATCTAGGTAATTAATCCACCATGGATTAGTAGGTACAAAATCCTACCTAAAATCAGAAAACAAGGACAAAAGGAGCCGCGGGGAAGGAGCAGCAACCAAAGAAGGTGTGGCCACGACATAGGCCAGCCGGCGCCACTTGCAAGTGGCCACACCCCATGTTTCCCAACCGTCCCTTATCTCATGTCGACCAATCAGGTCGCTTTAAACCTGCCACACTCCCATGAGTTGTGGCTGGGCCCATACTTGCCGGCCCTTTTTCCCATCGACCAATCAGGTTGCGTTAAATCTGTCACGCGCACCAGAAGTGTGGCCACGCCCATGCTTGGCCGGCCCTCTCTTTTTATTGACCAAACAGGTTGCTCTAAACCTGACACAACATTAAAAGTGGTAGAATTGTGTCAAGTGGCCACCATTCCAATGGCATGCTAACGTCATGCCAAACATGCCAAACGTGCCACTTTTCCGTAGTAACACGCCAAACGCGCCAACGCGCCGTGAATAACACACCTACGTGCCAACCCACTTTCTGTTCGTGGCCAACGCCATAACGGACTTCAACATGGTTATCCTATCCAGAAGCATGACCTTACTTTAGTGGCGATAGATGAAACCCTAATTTCCAACCGTAGTACAAACTATGCCACTCCGGGCCCCACAACATTCCACGAACCGTGCGGACTTAGGGAACCATAATAAAGGCGCCATACCATACCCACTCGTGGAAATACTTGTTCATGTGGCCATTTCCACATGATGGCCTGGTTATGGTTCCTTTGGCGTGGCTCTGGCATCGTTTGTACAAAATGCCATTGTACCTCGGTCACATGCCATATGAGTTAATTAGGGTAACCCTAATTTAGGCAAAGTTGCTATGCCAACCAAGCCGAATAATATTCCACAGAACATTGGGATTGATGTGGATACGGGAAATTATGTTTCCTCACTACATTTGAGTCCAACACCAATGTGCCAAAATTTGGCGGCCATGGCTACGCCAGGCGCCACTTGCACCATCGTGCAACTGGCATGCGTTGACCATGCCAACCATACCGCCATTCCATTGGCATGCTCTAAAAACGTCACTACACTATTGGCATATACCAATGGCGCCAATATGCCATTGTCAGACACTAACAGGCAGTAGCATAATCAATAGCCACTCTTTCTCATGAGTTGCAATCTCAGCCGTCCAAATCCGCCATAGAATTGATAGGCATGTGGCAAGTTTTAGGCGACCAGCCAAGACAAGCCTAATAACATCACATGCTATTTTTCTATGGAAAGTCTCTTGACTTTGACTTGCCATACGTAGCAAGCTGCTACACGTTTTCCAAGAAAATATTCGAGACATAAAACATGTCATAAACTGGGGGATACTCATCAGTGTATTGGTCTGGAGGTTTACAGCGTGCGGCGTGCAACACGTCCATTATAAGAAAGTGTCATGAAACATGGAAGTTAGTGGTGGTAAGAAGTAATGTGGGTGTAAACAAACCCATTTCCTTCATCGTGGAAACGTGGTTTCTGGTGGTTACACATTACTCCACTCTTTCATCACTCAATCACTCCCACTTCCTACGAGACCAGTGTGCGTTCAATTATGACTTGTATAAATAGGTTTTACCTATTTCCACCAAACAACAAGTTTTTGTGAGAACAACAACACAATATCCAGAAAAATACCAAAGAACTGATAGCTTACATTCCGCAAGCCAGTTCCAAATTCTGATACAAGTCATAAAATAGCCACACTTTCAGAATTAGCCATTCTGGTCTCAACACCTTCTTCGCTTCCCTCCATAAGACCAACCCTTCTCCTTAATTTTGTGACCGAAACAAGACTGGAATGGCCATTTCTTGGTTTAGGCCAGGATTGTACAAATTTATCTCTCGAATCTAAAGTACTCCCGTGCAGTGTATTTGTTTTAGGTTTAGATTTGTTTACCATCCACATACCCAAATTACCAAAACCAACATAAACAGTTTTTACCCATAAACACATGGAATGCACAAATAGACAATGTATGAGTTTGTTAAACTTAAACTTTTGTAAAATAAATAACAATGATTTCAAAAGAGTTAAATATAGATTCCAACCTCTTTTGATGACAAGCCACGCCTACCTTGAGATCCACGATCCACTAGTTCATCCTTTGAATCGATCGTTGTTAATATAGTCTAAATGTTAATCACACAAGAACTCTAAGAATCTAGCCAAAGTGACTCACACAAGAATCATACAAATCTAACTAATGGTTCTAAGCCCATTTATGGTTTTACATCTTTTTATTATGTATCTTTAGCATATCTAAGGTCTACTAATTCAATTAGATTGGTTCTAAAGTTCATTGGCTAACTCTTATGAATATCTACAACTTTGTAGAAGAAACCAAAGGCTCATTCGAACCATAAGGGTCCAATTCATCAATTATAGGAAACCAATCCTAAGCCCAAGTTCACTAATTAAGCCCATTAACCTAAGGCCTGGTCAATATGAGTCAACTAACGATCACTAATGGTCAACGTCTGGCCAGAGGAAGTTAACTAACAGTCAACGTCTAAGTCTAGGTTAAAGTCTTGGTCAAATAGTCAAGGTCAAGTCAATTGTCTAACTCGGTCAACTGAGTCTACTCAGGTCAAAACAGGCAAAACAGTGAGTTACGATGACTCAACTCAGTCAGACTAACTGAGTCAGCTAAACAATTTAGTCAGACATCTGACTGGGATGACTAACAGGCATACTTCTATGTAGACAAACTTTAACTCTATTTCTTATATTCTCAACTTCTTGTTTAACAATTCAACTTGAATTCAAATACAAAATAACAATAAATCTCATTTACAAACAATAACTAAATTTACATGCAATTGCAATAGCTGCAGTAACTATCTTCTCAACTCAAACAAACCAGTACAGCTAAACTGCCACTGCATCTATAAAACTCTCAATTCAACCTTTCTTTTACTTCTCGGTTTCATTACTATTTCTCAGAACCATGTACTTCACCAGACCATACCACCTGCAACATCTCAATTCAGTGACATTCACTCTATAAAGTCACCACCAAACTCAATTACAATAACTTCATAACCACAATCTTCACAGCTGCAACAACATTCATTTAAACCTTCTTTTGTTGGATCAGAAACCTTATAGTTATCCACTAACTGCGGTCATCTATAGAACTCATACACATCCATTATTTACTCTATGCATATTCAGTTTCTTTATACAACATTAGGAAACCCATTTCAGTTCCAACTCTTTACAATGAACACCAGCAGTTCATTTATATTCTTCATCTGCAATAGTTCCACATTTTACAGCTGTGTCTCAGCTCAACACAACACAAAAACACCAATCTCCCTACACCTTACAACACCACCACAGTTAAGTCAGCTTAACCACATATCTATATTATAACCATTTTAATTCCTAAGGCTAAACCCATGCATAATTCTAACACATATCATCTTCTTAACAACCAACGCAACCTAACCTGATCACATCCATAAACAAATTCATACCACAACAAACTTCATTCACAGTTCATGGAAAGACTTATAAATCCAATACTGGAATTGAACTGCTTTTGTCATAAGAGCAATTACCTCAATCAGTGTTGCTCAGGAAACTGAGGTCGAATTCTTCCTTCCTTGCTAAAAAAGCGGGGGTCTAACAACCACACCTAATATTTCGATTAGCAATATGTATGGACAACTCCGAGTTGTTTTCTAGAGAATCAACTACACCCCTCACAAGAATTCATAATAATCCACACATATTTGAAGATTAAGAACAACACTTTTATTGATTAATTCTCAGAAATGTTACAGGAAATGGAAGAAATCAAGAATACAACCGCTCTCTTAAACTTTCTCTCTCCTCAAGACTTTCTCAACACTCTCAAATTGATCTCCCATTTCTGAGTCTATCAGCTCTCTTTATATAGGGAAGTTACATAGTGGATGACAGCTAATCTGTCCTTTAATTTCCGATCTAACTCGCGATAATATCGCAATAGTTATAATGTCTATTCTCGCAGATGCTATAATCTTCGCAGGATTGTCATGCTCTTTTCGTGTTTCAGTTACCGTCATCTGCTACTTAATTTTTGAGTCACTCCGCGACACTCGCAGCGTGTTGTTGAAGAGCTAGCATAAATGTTGTTTATAAATTTCATAAGAGTATTATTATGGCGATATTATGATCCTACATCTTGCCTCTTCTCATGTCTATTCTGCGAAGGGGAAAAGATTATGAGAATTTTATCTCTTCTTAATGCCGAAGCTATCTATCTTTTCAAATTCTTCTGTTCTGAAACGTTTTCGCATTCATCGCCAAATTTATTACACGTATCTTTTCTTCCATTTAACTTCTGACACGTCCTTTTCAATCGATGCACTTCAACCGTTCACGTATTTTCTTCGCATTAAATGCACTTATCGTCTCGAGGATTCTTACCTTCTATATATATCTTCTTCATTCTTCTCTTTTCTTCTTTCTACTCTCTCTTTCCGTTTCTCTGCAATTTTACTTTTCTTACGCAACTTCCGCATCTGCTGTTGTTGTAATTTTTCTCTTATTCCTTTGATCTTTTATTCTGTTCTTCATTCCCATACTAAGAATGCCTCCAGCGGGTCGTAAAAATCTTATTGCCTTAGAAAAAATGCAAAAGAAGCTTCAAGATAAGGGTTTTACTTTATCCACCATTCCCGATCAAAACCCTAGGGCTGAGCTCTCTGTTAAATTATTTTTTGATCTTCCGTGTAATCGCGAGAAAATCATAGTCTCACTAGTCCAGCTTGAAGATGGCCTTCCCGTTCCTCTTTATGACCCTGAACTTCCTTTATTCTATGAAATACTTTCTCATGCAAAGTTCTCGCGGGAAATATATCAGTTAAGTGGAGATTGAATTCGTTTAATGTTTGAGTTTGCTACTCGCGGTGATGGTAAGGAATCTCTTTACCCCCTAAAGCGAAGAACCCTAAATTCGCTGAAGTTTCAATTGTTCCTGCGAAGTATACAATAGAAAATTTCTTCGCGAATTATGAAATAATCCCCATGAGGAAGGATAGCACTTGTTGGGGTGTCCGCTTACATAATATGGATGACATTGCTGAAGACAAAGTTCTTATGTTGGATATTGACTGGCATCCAGGCAACAATTCATCTCCTCGCCATTCTAATGATGACAAATGGTGTATTTTCCCATTACTTTTAGAGGGCCCATACATCTCTGGTTCTCATGCTTTACCTGCGAATCTCGCAGAATACTAACCATGGGTGTTTAGATGGCCTGAAAGGGATACAGAGGTATGTTCTCGAATTTTTTGCTTGAACTATTGTTATTATTTTCTTCATGCTTTTATATATACTCTTGCTGACTGCTCCAATTTTACTAGATTAAAAGGATGGAAGCTAGCTAAAATAAATTAGGGAAACCCAGTACTCTATTAGCTCTCAGATCATTCACAGATGAAGTAAGAAATATTCCTTTCTGATTCTTAACAATATATTGTTGCCTCTATTTCTTATCTTTATCTGTGTTTGAAGGTTATTGAAGAAACTGAACCTGTGAAGCCTGCAAAAACTAAGGGGAAAGGAAAAGGTGCTCCTCGCAAGGAGAAATCTGGTGCTCTTCTTTCAAAGAAAAGAAAAGTCCAATCCTTTCCTCCTTAAACTTTTCAGTATAGCGAGAGTTATAGTGATGATAACAATGACGATGATGGTGATGCTGATGTCACTTCTTCAAAGGAATCCTCCCAACCTGAGTCTTCTATGTCTCAGCTTTCCAGCATATTCTCTGATACTATATTAAGGATTGGCGATACTCCTCTTGCTGAAACTTGCAAATCCATGGAAGCTATCTGTGATGCCCCTCTCTTGGAGAACAATGAATCTCTTCGCGGGGTTTCAAGATCTATATCTCCAAATTTATTACATTCACTTAGCATTCTGGTATTTTCTTATTTTTTCGCCACCTTTGTGTATTCTCATTTCCTCGCAAGGTTTTAATTTATATTTGTCTTGACAATTTTTGCTTACCTTCGCAGGATGGAAGAGCTTCTTTTGTTGTTGCCTCAGACTTGGAGAGGAGACGTGCAACTTTTGAAAAGAAGAACAATATTCTTCGCGAGAAGAATGAAAAATTAGAATCTAAGTCTGCTAGTTTTCGCAAGAAGGATGAACAACTGGAATCTGAAGTTGCTAGTCTTCGTGAGAAGGTTAAACAAATGGAAATTGATGCTTCGATAGTTAAGCGCAAGATATCTGATCTTGAAAAAGCTAACCAGCAGCTCTATGGTATGAATTCTTTCCCTTTTCTCTTAATTCTTTTACCATATTGTTTTAGCTTATTCAAGCAACCATTTTTCCAGATATTTATGGCGTTACTGATGAGGCTATATTCTTTCGTTCTTTTCCTGAGCCTATAGATGAGGATACCCTTCTTGATCGCCTTAATAATTCCTTGAACAATTATTCAAATGACAAGATTGAATCTTTGTCTATAGATGACCTTAGATCCACACTTCGTCTTTTAACAATTGACCACAGGTCTAGTTTGAGAGCGGTTAATACGTCTAAGCGTCGCTATCTTGATTCTAAAAAATAAATAAATATTATAAGAGCCCAAAAGAGTGATCTCATAGATGAAAGAGATCGCATATCAAGACAATGTGCTCAAGCTTTAGCGGAATTCCACAAAACTCTTCTTGAAGTTCAAATTGAAAGAGATAGACTTATCTGCGAGAATAGAGCTCTTGTTGAAAGGGAAAACAAAATTCGATCCCTCATTCTCATTAGTAATGATGATGAGTTTGCTTGGGCTGCGAATATTCTTGACAATGCCATAAATAACTTAGGTGTAGATGTTAGTCTTCAAACTGAACATTCTTCCTTGATTAAAGATATGATCTCTGAAAGAGAAGATTGTTACTCTTGTTCTTCCATTAATCCATTTTTTTAACTGAATATTCATTGTTTTATTAATTTGTTGTCATTTGCTCGCAACATCTAAAGGAAATTTTCGCCAAAGAATTAAGGAGTTGGAAAATGAAAAAGGACAACTCACAAAAATTCTGTCTTCTCGCAATGAGAAATGTTCTAAGTTCAAGAAGTAGCTACAGATTACCTTGGAAAATTTTAGTAATGTTCTTGTTGGTGTTCGCAATGATTCCATTAAGATGGTCTATGATGATCATAAAATTCCTCATTCTACGTATCCTTATCTCACGAATGAAATACCAGAGAACGTTCCTGATCATGTCATCTCTGACAGTGAAGCTGAAGAATCTGAAGATGATGAAGAATTTAATGAATATGAAGGTGAAGAAGAGAAATCTGGTGAAGATAATGAAGGATCTAATGAGAAATAATTCCATCTCCTATCTTAATCTCTTTGTAATATTTGCACATTTATTTCTTTCTCCTTGTAATATATCTCTGCGAATTCTTCCATCTTCTAACGTTCATTGGTGTGTAGATTTCTTTTGTTTCTATCTGCATACATTAGAAAACAATTCTTTTTTGCAATATGGTTAATCAATATGATTATTAATTTTTAACTGTCTGCGTAAATTTGTCATATAAAGATGAATAACAATTTTATCATTCTGTTCATTCCCATACTTTCCTATGTTATTCATCTGCATTATGAAAGATTGAGCAAATTATTTCCTGAATAAGATCTGTTTGTAAATTTTGGTTATAATCTCGCAGCCATTTCTTGATCTCTTGTGGTCTTATTTTGCCACGTTTTGTTTTTGGCGACAAAATCGCAGGACGTCCTTACACTCACATGTAAAGACCCATTGATCTTGCCTTATCCGCCCGTTGTCAATTTCTCTTGCGACAATATGACAGACCTAAGTTTTCTTGCGAAGACAAAGCCCCATAATTACACTTTCATGTAAAAACCCATTGATCTCATCTTATCTTTTTCTCATGGCTTTTTTCCTCTGTATAATTGTTGCACAAATATGACAAGCCTAAATATTCTTGCGAACATAAAGCCTCATGACATTTGCGTCTTTAGACACTTATCATCTCCCTAATGGAGGGTGTTGCCCTTATCATCCCCCTGGTTGCCCCTTCAAGGAGGCGTACATCGGCCATATAAAGCTAGCTCCTCCCATCTGGTCTTAACAACAACCAGTTGTTTTCACAGCCACTTATCCTTTTTGCCTATATGGCTTATAATTACGAGACTGCACCCTAGGTGGGGTTTTCTTCGGGCCGAGTGCATCATAGCCAAGACTTGCCAAGAATGGCTAGGGTAGGTTCATCCATCCCGGGCACTCTTGGCTCAACCGTGTACCTCGGCGCCTTGGTCATACTCTGCACTCCATAGAAGAGACCCTCGGTCGTCCAACTGTTAATATATATATATATAGTTGGAAATCCAAGGTACCTTTCCTGGATAGGCTTTCATGGGCCCCAAATCTCCATGACTCAGGTTCCATTAGCGGTATAACTTTATCCCTGAGCCTTGCAAAGAGATACCCCCTTATATGACGCACTTTAGGTCTTATATTTGCCTCTTGCGAAATTTTATCCGCGAACTAGGGTGTACGCCATAAAGGTTCGTCCCATTCTAATATGTCTCTGCGAAATTTTATTCGCGTTTGCATTTCAGCTCTTGTACAATTTTTCAATTTCATCTTTTTCATTGAATTAAAACATTCCTTTTGTAACATTTTCTTCAACAAATTATTCATACATCTCTTGTATTTTACGATTTAGAAATTTTACCTTTTCTACTTACTGTTTTCTGCTTATGATTTTTTGTTGCGCTTTGCTACATTTTCTCCTTCTGCGAGACGCTCGCTATCTATTGGTTTCAGCTCATTTTGACTTCGCAACATTCCTTCTTCCCGCCTTTCTATTGTATCAACCATTAGCTTTTCACTTCTTTTCTTTTGTTTGATGTTATATTTCCAACTTCTGTTCTTCGCATCCCTTTCCTTGCAAGATTCCATATCAATTTCATAGCACTTTTTTCCATCAATCCAATCTCCCTTTATAACTCCAACACCGCTGGGATGAGGAAACTTAATGCACTGGTGGAAAGTTGACGCTACACCTAGAATACCATGCAGCCAAGGCCGGCCAATTAAGTCATTGTATGGCGATTCTATGTCAACAACACATAATTGAATCTTGGAAGATATCCCCTTCAATGGAATTCACATTGTAATTTCCCCTTTGTGCTTGTTGGTAGTACCATTGAAACCATAGATCTTATAAGTTGATGGTATTAGATCCTCGTCTCTTCCTCCCATGGTTTTTTAAGTATGATAAAATAAGATATCCACTCAGCTTCCCGTGTCAATTAAAACTCTGTTAATGGCCCAAGAATCTTCAGCTTCACCATCCTCATTTTCTTCATCTTCTTCTTATATTTGTTTTGGATTTATTTCTAATTTACCACTAGTGGATTGTCATGCATCTCGCCAGGCTCAGGTACTTCTTGTGCAGTGAAACAAATAATCTGCTTTTTCCACTCTTCTAATGGCGAGGCTTTCGCAATATTCATTATTTCTCTCCCATCTGCATCTCTCGCGAAAACTCTACTTAGAACATTGTCATAGAAATCCTCTATAGTCTTGTACGAATGTATGATGGAGTTACAGAATAGATTCTTCGCTTTTGCTCCAACTTCTATTACAAACGTTTCTCCTTCCTTTGATGTATTCACTCTGCGAATTTCTGGGGCTGGCGGTAATTGCTGAGGTTGTGGATGTTTTATTAGAAAATGATTTAATTTTCCCTGATCTATCATCCTCAAAATGATTCTCTTTACATTCCTGCATTCATTTGTCGAGTGACCATGAAAATGATGATAAAAACAAAATTCTTGACTTCGATTATTTGGGTGTGGCTCTTTTCCATATTTCAGGGTACGGGTATCTCCTCCATCAAAATTATAGCCTCCCAAATTTTCTCTATGCTAGCATTTAGAGGTGGAATCTTAATTTCTTCCCATATTATCTTCTGACTTCCTTGCCCTCAATAATAATTTTGTCTTTGACCACCATAAGTCTCTTGCGGCTGATCAAGCCTTTGAATCTTATTATTTCCACTTCGACTGAAGAAATTTCTTTCCCTTACGAACTCTTCTTGATCTCTGCTTCCCATAGCTATTAATTTCTGTTGATCATCATTCATACTATTTTCTTGCTTCACCTGCGAAGTACTCACTACTGTATTTTTTAGCCTGAGAAGTAGACTTGTATTTCCTGCAACTGAACTGGTGTTCGCAATGGGATATGACTCCATCTCGTTTTGTTTCTCCTCTAATGCAATGTATTCTTCTTGTAACTCTCGCAGCTCCGTCATGGTGATTGTATTTTTGACTCTGAAAATTTGTATATACAGTAGATTGGTTGCGAACATAGCATTAATGAAAGATAAAATGAGGTATCTCTCATCAACGCGGCCTGCCATTTCGCTGCACATTGTTTTCCACCTTATGTTTAGATATTTTAAGCTTTCACCAACCCTTTGCTTTAATCCAAATACATCGTCAATGCCAGGTCGCGAAGAATTGTTACGTATATATGCTCCCAAAAATGTAGTATGCAAATGATTGAAAGAATTTATAGTGTTCTTAGGTAAACCTTTGAACCATTTTAGCACATCGCCTGTTAAGCTGGATGCGAAATATTTGCACAATACAACATCATGGTTTTCCCACTGTAGCATACACCTAACATAAGCTTTGACATGTTGAATAGCACAAGTAGTTCCATCAAAGATGCTGGTTAACGTTGGCAAATTGCATTTTGGGGGTATTCCTCCTAATTGTACTTCTTGGGTGAATGGAGTTTTCGCAGCTTCTTCAATGGCCCCATCAAGTTGCCTTTTGCCTCCCTCTCTTCTGTTATTTAACATTCCCCTCATTTATGCTAACTCTCTCAAGATCTATTCATTCCCAGCTGAATTTTGCTTGCCTTGCGAGATTTTGTGCTTCTTTTTCAGCATCTTCATTCTGCCTTCTCCCGTGATTTTCTTCTTCACCTCCTTCCTGAATTCGCAAATAATTATGCCTTTCATTTTCTCTTCTGCGATTTTCTTCATTTCTCACCGTTTCTCTTCGCTGTCTTTCTATTCTTCTTTGTATTCTATCATATTCCTCATTGATATTATCATTGTTGCGATTTCTTGCGCGTCTCCTCTCTCGATTGTCATGATTATTCTGACGTATTTCTTCTTGAAGCTCTTGTTCTTCCACTTATGCTCTCAATCTTTCTCTTTCGCAAGCTAGACGTGCTTGTTCAGCATAATGTCTTTCAATTTCATCCTCAATTATTCTTCGGTTTTTTTGAATTTCTCGCTCATGTAATATTCTCCTACCTTCTTCTCGATTTTCTTCACCATCTTGGTTATTTCCACCCTCTTGATTTTTATTATCACGTCTATTATCCAAAGTTTCACCACGTGGAATGTAGCGATCATTAATCATCTCTTCTTCTCCATAATGCTGCTCTTCATTTGGATTTTGCATTTCCTCTCGAATATTTTCACCAACATTTCTCATAGGGGAATTTCTCCTTGCTTTTTCTCTAAATGATCTTGAACTTGATCTTGCAGTACTTCTTGATCTCCTATTTTGTAATCTCAAATTCTCCATTCTTAACTCGTAATTTTGTCTTGTTAAATTTGCGCGTTCTTCCGCCTCTAACCTCCTTTCCTCTTGTATTCTTTATCTTAAAGCCTCTACTGCTTCATTTTCGTCATCTCCATGAATTAATCCTCCAACCGCTTCTTGATCTCTTTCCTCTCGCCTTCCATTTCTTAACTGTCGATTTTCTGCTTCTTATATTGAATCTGATCGGCAAGTATGCACGCTCACTCTGTCATAATCCACAGTTCTATCTTGTATCGGTGTTTGCTTATTCGGTTGTTGAACTTTATTTTCTCAATTATTCCTTGTTTTGTTGCTCCTTGTTCTTAATCTTGAAGATTCTCCAATTTCATTTATCTCTTCTCCAGCAAGTATTTTACTCCTCCTTACGGTTGTTGGTTGTTCTGATGTATTTCTTCTTCTAGCCATTCCTTCAAATTTAATGTATTAATGTAAATCACGTAAAAATCTTTTCCAATTTCTTCAAATTCTTACAAATCACAATTTCAATCTTTGCTCAGAAAGGTCCCTATTTCTAGCGCCATTATGTAGTTGCAGGAATTCCTACACTATACCCCTCACAAGAATTCATAATAATCAACACATATTTGAAGATTAAGAACAACACTTTTATTGATTAATTCTCAGAAATGTTACAGGAAATGGAAAAAATCAAGAATACAACCGCTCTCTTAAACTTTCTCTCTCCTCAATACTTTCTGAACACTCTCAAATTGATCTCCCCTTTCTGAGTCTATCATCTCTCTTTATATAGGGAGGTTACATAGTGGATGACAGCTAATATGTCCTTTAATTTCCGATCTGACTCGCGATAGTCTCGCAGCAGTTATAATGTCTATTCTCGCAGATGTTATAATCTTCACAGGATTGTCATGCTCTTTTCTTGTTTCAGTCACCGTCATCTGCTACGTCATTCTTTGAGTCACTATGCGACACTCATAGCGTGTTGTTGAAGAGATCGCATAAATGTTGTTTATAAATTTCGTAAGAGAATTATTGTGGCGATATTCTGATCCTACATCTCATACGATAGAAACAGCAAGATCAGATCACATAACTATAAGAAAAGTAGTATCTGTCTGGCTTCACAATCCCAATGAAGTCTTTAAGTCGTTAACATGGTTTTAGAAGAAGAAAACCAAAGGTTAAAGGAGAATCGACTCTATCTTAGCAAACTAGTATCACACAAAATGTGTGGGGATTAGGTTTCCCAGTTGTTAGATTTCTCCCTTATATAGTCTTTCAAATCAGGGTTTGCAATCAATGTTAGCTTGGTAACAAAGCATTCAATATTCACCGTTAGACGAAAACCTGATTAGATTCAAGCTAATATTTCTCAACCGTTAGATCGAAAGCTTAGATTGTCATACACACATGTACTTGACGATTTTGGATTTGTGTAACCGTACCCAAACGTGTACAATAGTTGGTTCAATACTAGTTAACCAAATGGTTAGCCAAATGATAACTTTCATATCAACCATATTCTTCTTCACCATAACTAGTCCAAATGACTCAAATGAATTAGTTAGAGAGTTGTTCAATTGCTATGAGATCTCATGTACTACACAAGACACAATTGAAGAAAAAAACGATGTGATTCACTCGAATCGATTCATGAACTATAAAGCCACGGTTTGCAATAGCATTCCTTAGTTTATTAAGATAAGTTCACAAACATCGCTTTTAGACATAACCACTCAAGTTCGCGGACTGGGTTCGTGGACTCAAGTTAACCGGTTGGAGTTCACAAACTCCAGCATAAATTCTCGGGTTCGAGAACTTCCGTCAGTTCGCGGACTGAAACCGAGCTACAACTTTAGCATAAATTCTCGGGTTCGAGAACTACACACGTTCACGGACTGAGTTGGCTGCTCAAGTTCCGGTTTCACTTGATCAACAAAGTTCGCAAACTTCGGTTCAAGTGCTAAGGACTTATACATATATGTGTTACCACAACAATGTTTATATCCCCCAATGGTTATATTGTCTAAACTCTCATTTCAATCATTGAAACATTCTCAGAGGGCGTTATATAGCTTTTATTCACAAGCTATTTTTCGTCAGAGCGATTTCCAAAATGATTTAAACATAACATGACTTTCGTCAGTAGGTAAAGATGAACTTCGCTAAAGCGAAAGCTTTACCAACACATATTTCGAGAAATAGATAAGCGAGATATACTCAGCTCGAAATATCACATGTGTATATTCTTAGTCTATATAGTAATACGACTTTTTGTCTCAAGATAGGAGATAAAGTAGATAGACTTTTGAGTGATAGATAAGTTCAAGTCTCCACATACCTTTTAGTCGATGAAGATCCACTGGTTCCTTGAGTAGTCCTTCGTCTTGTATGATGATTGCCATGGAGTTCTTGAGCTCAACTACACTTTCTATCCTAGTCCTAGACCTTAGCTATAGTAGAGACTGGGTTCGTGGACTCAAGTTAACCGGTTGGAGTTCACAAACTCCAGTAGAAATTCTCGGGTTCGAGAACTTCCGTCAGTTCGCGGACTGAAACCGAGCTACAACTTTAGCATAAATTCTCGGGTTCGAGAACTACACACGTTCACGGACTGAGTTGGCTGCTCAAGTTCCGGTTTCACTTGATCAACAAAGTTCGCAAACTTCGGTTCAAGTGCTAAGGACTTATACATATATGTGTTACCACAACAATGTTTATATCCCCCAATGGTTATATTGTCTAAACTCTCATTTCAATCATTGAAACATTCTCAGAGGGCGTTATATAGCTTTTATTCACAAGCTATTTTTCGTCAGAGCGATTTCCAAAATGATTTAAACATAACATGACTTTCGTCAGTAGGTAAAGATGAACTTCGCTAAAGCGAAAGCTTTACCAACACATATTTCGAGAAATAGATAAGCGAGATATACTCAGCTCGAAATATCACATGTGTATATTCTTAGTCTATATAGTAATACGACTTTTGTCTCAAGATAGGAGATAAAGTAGATAGACTTTTGAGTGATAGATAAGTTCAAGTCTCCACATACCTTTTAGTCGATGAAGATCCACTGGTTCCTTGAGTAGTCCTTCGTCTTGTATGATGATTGCCATGGAGTTCTTGAGCTCAACTACACTTTCTATCCTAGTCCTAGACCTTAGCTATAGTAGACTAGAAATCAAGACTTTATAGTTTTGATCACTAACATTGACAAACATGCTTGAGATAGCAACGCATGCGAGTTCGACCGAGCAATGGTCTAACACTTGCCTCAATTGAACAATCATCTCAAAACTAAAAATATCCAAAAATCTTCATCACCATCTTTGATTTACAGAGGAACCCTAATTCTTAAATTGGGGAAGAACGTGAAACCCTAACTCTTGATTCAATCATCCAACAACAGCACCGCTTCCATCAAACACCAAATAAGAACAAACCCATTGTCTAACTTCTCCTTATTCACCCTTAATCGAATTCTCGAATTCAACTACAGAAACCCTAAATTTCTAATTCTTCTCTGAGAACTGAAAGTTATCTATTAATCTTCTTCCTTGATCTCAACTCATAATACCCATCACCAACTGCGCAACTTCATCCTCTATATAACCTAAATCCTCAACTAAAATCATTCCTCAGAAACCTAGTTTCTTTCTCCAACTCACCCCTTCTCTCAAATATGAATCAACTAGTGATAACCGCACCATCACCAACAACCACTCTATGATCTCATAACTTAATTTCATCAATCAAATCTCTCAGAATCACCCGAAAAAGAAAAACAGAAGAAGAAGAAGAAGAAGAAGAAGAAGAAGAAGAAATAAGAGAAGAAAAAAGAGAAATAAGAAGAAAAAGAAAGAAATAAGACTTATCTTCTCGACCGGGTGAAGATAAGACCAACTAAAATTATTAAGGCACCCAAGAATTGATAAGGGCAGCCAGATAGTTCGACATCAAAATGACTATTTTTCCCTTCGACTATTCTGATGAAATCTTCTTCGTCCAATATCCGAATGACATGTTCGAGTAGTCCATTCCGCGTAACTTTTCGAGATCTACCCAACGATACTAGTTTCGTATATAAATCATTGTTAAACTAATCGAGTTATTTTAATTAACGTTCATGTTAAACTAATCGAGTTATTATAGGCTAATGCGTCTCTTGATTATCGCTAGACCAGTCAAATAGCGTTGACGAGCTTGAAGGTCCTTACATCTAATTGAGGACTCTATTTCACAACCAAATCTTTATTTCCGTATTCGATTTCTCCCAAAGCTTTGCATGATAGTTTGTGTTCTTCTGACTCCTAAACTACCCACAAGAAATAAAAATTTCTTCTAATCAATCCCATTGCTAGTTCTTCCATCTGTTCTTTGTTCAATTCAGCCATGCTCCCAAACGATACATAAACTACGGTCCCATTAACTCTAGAGTTTAACCAGTTCATGCAAATGCTACTACCTGGCTGGAAAAGGTTGAGTCTGTAATCATTGTCGTCTTCAATTCTGTTGTCCAGGTAACTGTTGGTCCAATCATTCTTAGTTGTGGAAATGCTTTTGTCATCCAATCCACAACCTACATACACATCATCTTATACTATATATATATATATATACTAATATATTATATTATATTATATTATATTATACTAATATAAAGAAAAGAGGTATTATTGGTGAAGCCTTGGTCTAACCATGATATTACTAATATGACCTTAAATATCAACCACTACTATACATATGTATTCAAGGGAGAAAATGTACATTTAATCAATATTTGTATATTCATAGGAATGTCATTGTTTCAAAAATGAGGTAAGATCCACGGACACTTTTAAATAGACAAGGTCAGACAAGATTTACGCCATTTTCTCCACAAAACCCAAACGATAATGAATTTAAAGTGTAATATTTTGATGATATGTTCCTCTTATAAGACTCTACATTCCCATAAAAAATGAACACAATTCGAGATGTGTTCATACCACCATCTACCCCTTTGAATATCAGCCGTTCAAATGTAACGGTTGAAATTAAGATTGGTAGATGGTGAGGTATGCTATCTCGAATTGCGTTTTTGTGGGAATGTAGAGTCTTATACGATGAACATACCATCAAAATATTACACTTAAATTCATTGTCGTTTGGTTTTTGCGGAGAAAATGGCGTAAATCTTGTCTGACCTTGTCCATCTAAGAGTGTCCATGGATCCTACCTCAAGGTAGATTAACAAATTTAAAACTTATATATATTTCGAAATACATACCGGATTTTTGCAAAATTATTATATTTGGAACGCTCTTTGAATTATCTATGTAATGAGTACAAATAAGAATATTAAAATTTTATTTTAAGATTTCTTTTCATTATCATCAAATTTAGTGCAGTTAAAAGAATCAAATCCAAGCATGTACATTTGTTGAGATTATTAGTCCCACATTGTTTGGGCATCTAAGATCTTGTCTGTTTATAGGGCCTCTCCACTCATTGCCAATTGGTTTTGAGTTGGATACCCACAGACTTTAACATAGTATCAGAGCAGGCTATTTGCGACGAGTCATTAGACCACGCCTTTACTCCGCGTCACCCGATTTAATTGTCCACGTGCTAGACCCAACGAGGCTACACGTGAGGGGGCGTGTTGAGATTATTAGTCCCACATTGTCTGGGCATCTAAGATCCTGCGGTTTATATGGCCTCTCCACTCATTGCCAATTGGTTTTGAGTTGGATGCCCGTAATCTAACAACATCGCACGTGTGGTCTTGCAAGTAAGCTTATAAAAGTTAGTTTAATTTCAATCACGTAACTTGTTTTTTTTTTTTGAGGAGAATCACGTAACTTGTTGATCAGTAAGGTATAATAACAAACAAGGAGGTACAAATATATAGAACAAACCTGAACTTCCAACGCGTTAAAGCTATTGATAAAGATCCAATCAGCTTCTTCTTCATTTATAAACTGATTCAAGACAAGCTTCAAGTAAGCTGGGTATGATCCAGGCACACTCAAGAAAGATGGTAAATCAGACAGTTGAAGAGCTATAGGCAGCCCCGGAATCAGAACATCACTATTAGTGACCGCGTTGTGGTCGATCTTTAACAGGCCCTTCTCAAACTGGTAATTATATGTTATTGACAGCACAAGATTGAGTGAAAAACGATCCTCCTACTAATCCAAACTGTTTCGCCACGTTCAAAGCCCATGGCAAGAAGGCATCGTAAATTATGCAATTAACGGGATTATTTTTTAATTCAGGAGAGCTATTTAGTTTCTTGATAAGCTGAGTTAAATCTGCTGAACCCACTGTTTCTAACCGTTGTAGATACGACTGTATACTCACTGATTCAGCGAAACCACCGTTATCGCATCCATCTGATATGGATTCGATTCCGATGTTATGACCAAGTTTTGGTTTGATTGATTTTTATATGAAGTTGGTTGTGACAAATGTGGTTTTAAGACCTTTGGAGACTTAATCTTTTCAGAAACTGTAGACATGGATTTATATGACCTTGACTTTGGATACGGAATCATTAGAACATGACCTCTCTTTTCCATCCTTATCTTCTCCATTTCTACTCTCTTTTCTCTTGAACGAACACTCAATCTTTAAGTTACTTGTACACTACAGAAGAAGCTTATCGATTGTTCATATATATTGACAAAGTAAACTGTCGTCTAGCCCAAGTGTTACAACCCCCTGACCACAATATATATCTCTCAAATGGGTGCAACGGACTAACAAAGTATAAGTGTCGTCTAGCTAAGTCCCATCTATACTCACCAAATTTTGACCCCCACCCTTTTTTTTTAATCCAGGAGTTGGAGCAAGCACTGTGATGGCCACATTGCAGAAAACTCTCTACAATGCGGAGAAAAGCAACCACTATCGTGGTCAAAATTTCATTCATGCATTTTGTTTCTGAATTTTCGTTCATAAGAGTAGTCTGTAGTAGCGGCTCGCAAGTGATCGATAGAGACTTATTTCAAACGAGTCCATCAAAATTATTGATTCCAGAAGCAACTTTTCATTTTAGAAGCCAAAGCTAAAGCCCAAAAAGTATTTGCGACTTTGCAATGTTGCAATTACAACAACTCAAGGCAACTTGAAAATCCGAATATGAGATTCTTGAGTTTTATGCCGAAGAAGTTGATTTGAAGTAAAATTAACACGTTGCCCCTTAACTCACCAGTAATAATCAAAATCTTCATTTATAACAAATCTTTAGTAAAATGCAAAACAGTGACAAAAAAATTATATACAGCAATCAAAACTCGAAATTAACAACATCTACTTTGCTTAATGGTAGCTGACACTTCATCCATATTCACAATAGGCTTTCCAGCACTGATTTTGGTTAATTCACGGTCAGTATCGATTTTTTCCTGCACACTTTTATGACTAGTGATTTCGAAAATCTTAGTAACCATTTCAAGGTAAGCTTCTTCGACATTCACATTCTCTAGAGCAGATGTTTCCATAAAACAAAGTCCTTCCTTTTCTGCAAGATTTTTTCCTTCTTTTTCTTCAACTTCTCTTTTATCAACCAGATCGGATTTGTTACCCACTAGTACAATCACCATGTCCGTGTTAGCGAATCGCCGTAGCTCTTCTAACCATTTTCGCAGGTTATCAAACGTAGCTCTACGTGTTAAGTCGTAAACTAACATGGCACCAAGTGCTCCTCTATAGTAAGAGCTTGTGATTGCTCGGAATCTATAAAACAAACCAACGTTGGACAGAGGAATCTTAGAATTGCTACAAAGAATGAAAAGTAAAAGGTCCGTGGGTACCTCTTACTTAAAAATTAAACAATTTTTCTTGGGATTTAAACTTTTTAATGATGGATCCAAATAATTTCCTACCTAAAGCATGATGTGTTACCCATTTTACTGTTATGATTGATTGACCTGTTTTACCTATTACCGTTATTGATTGACTAACACTTTATATCTGTCTTTTAACTGTTTTACTACTTTTCGTTCTTTTCTTGCTTGACCTTCTGTTGTGATTCATGAGTATACCTAGATTTTGAAATGCCACGCTCAAAAAGGTGAGTAACCGAACTAGTTTGGCCATGATCTCTAAACATGTTCCGTTCAGCAGCGGCGAGTTTAATTCATAAGTTCTGGATTTTAATGGTTATTCTGTCATCGTCTATATGCAAAAAAGCAACGAAAACTTGTAAGCTTGACAATTTCCGAAACGAAAACATTTACTAAGCCATTTAATATGTTCATCTCTTTTTCCTTTCAAATGTGCTTCAAAGTGTCAGGATTAATAAAATGGAAGATAACTTTATTTCCTTCGTGCATTGACGTATCCATATATATTTTTTTAATCTCATTTTTCTCCTTTTTTTTTTTTTTTTTTTTTGCATATTATTCTTTCATGCTATCTGCTAATGAGTTTGAAATTTCATGCTATCTGCTAATAAGTTTGAAATTTCAAACAGTCGTTCTAAACAGACATTGTTGTGTTCAAACACTGTAAAAATCGTCTGCCCTGAGAAGCTTGCCGATGCGTTTAGAAATTTTAAAATACAGATCAAGACCGAGTCAAACAGATTGACAAAATGGTTGTTACTTTCTAGTTTTACTTAGTAAGGATATTTTTACTGAATCAATCAAATTTTCCAACTAGAAAATGAAAATCTAATTCAGCATGATCATAAAAGAAAACATATTAATCAGAAGATAACTATTCAAAACTAGATGTTTGGTAAAAACTTAAAATTGAAGAGAATAGATACGGTTATGAAGAAAGAAAGATTATATGAGCTTACCGTTCTTGTCCAGCAGTATCCCATATTTGAGCTTTGATGAGCTTATCCCCAACTCTTATATTTCTATAAGCAAATTCAACACCGATGGTTGGTTTAGAATCTAGACGAAATTCATTACGAGAAAATCTTGAGAGAAGATTTGATTTGCCAACGCCTGAATCACCTATAAGAACAGCTTTGAAGAGATAATCACACTCGTCATCGTTAAAAGCATCACCCATTTTTTTACTTGATTAAACTTCCTAGGTTAGAGTTTTATAAACAAAAACAAGAAGAAAAAGTAGAAATAAAAGAAGAAGAAGAAGAAGAAGAAGTCGTTACGGAAGTATTGATTAAAAAGTGATGAGGGCATATCTATATATATATATATATATATAGAATCCTATTTTCGGGGCTCTCCACGGATGGGTTTTTTGGGGCTATTTGGGGTCATGAAATAACAACCCATAGCCCCCTTATCCATCATTTTTTGTAATGTCTAATCTACCCTTAATTTGATTAGTGTTAATTAACTTGATTAAGCTAACTGATCAGTCTTAGTGAATTATTAGATTAATCAAAACATTAATTTTTTGTAAATAAAAAATTAATTTTTTTTAGTTTTGAAGAAGGAAAAATGGTGATTATTGGTGAAACTTTTTTGATTTTTTTTTGAAGAAAAATGATGAAACCCTTCATCACAAAACTCAAGATAGCCTTATAATCAACTCCCAACATCAATTTCATCAATTCAAATCCGTCAAAAATCTGGAAAAAAAAAATCAAGAATTTTCATTGCATTACATTACTGGTAAATTTGTCGACCCGGACGAAATTAGTAATTTACGACTCGGAATTGAAGATTTCCCAGCCATAGATTACTTTCGCGGTTGGGTCGACAAGAACTCCCAACCGATTTTTTTCCTACTATTTTTAGTAAGTATCGAAGATTTACTTGAGGTTTTCGGCTAGGTTTTCTTGGGAAATAGAAAATTCAAGTTACGGCTGGGAACCTAGCCGAAAGTAAGCATTTTCGGCGAGAAAACCTAACCGAAATTAGACCTATGTTTATATATTTTTTTATGTGATTATCAGAATAGCTTACGGCTAGGAAAATCTAGCCGCAGACACTCTTTTACGGTTGGGAGCTCTAACTTTCCCAACCGTATAGGTAGGTTTAGGGTTCACGGTTGGGAAACATGTATTTTCCCAACCGTAATACATTCACGGTTGGGAAAGCGTGAACTCCCAGCCATTATACAATTTCAGATTTTTTTTTCTCAACTTAATCGAATTGAATTTTTAAATCGATCAAAAGTAAAAAATAAATGGTGGGTTTTCTTAGTTTTTGCTTTTTTCTATCATCTCTATATATGCAATGGAGAAGATAAAGAAGAAGATAGAAAGAAAATTAATAGATTTTTATTTTATTTTAGGATCATCATCTTCATCACGATGCAATGAAGAATCACGATGTGATGGAGAAGAAATAGAAGAGAGAAAGAAGAAGATTAAAGTTTTTTCATGAGCACGATTTCATCATGATAAAATTATGATCATCATTTTCATCGTATTTTTATCATGATGAAATGAAGGAGAAGAGAAGAAGAAGAAGAAAAGATTAATGTTTTTTTGTTTTTTTTTGTAATAGTATAATTATAGGAAAGGGTATATTTGACCTTTCCTATTGATTTGGTTTCCTCCTATAACATTAAGTCTTTACTTAGTAAAATAGCCCCCAAAAACTCATCCGTGAGCCCCAATAATAGGATTCTATATATATATATATATATTTGTAAAGATATACATACTATTATGTCATTATCGCATAATATGATTCAATATAAAAGCTTTAATAATAAATTTTGGGGTTCGAAAATATCATTTTTGGATGAGGATGTGATGAGTAAAAACAACAACAAAGACAACTAAGAGATGCTGAATATGTCAAAGTTTAAATTTAAAAGTATGAAAATTCAAAACATTTTATAGGCGTTTGTCAAATAAATATAGGATCATTGAATTTTAGTTTTGACCTAACTAGATATCCCCCTTAGCCTTAGGTCACACTCTAACCTGCCAAAGCGCTGTAACGACATTCTTTTACTTTTTTGAAAAGGACTTTAACAAGATTATTTATCCATGCAAGTGATAAAATTAGAATCCTATTATCGGGATTTTAAACGGATGGTTTTTTTTTTTTTTGGGCTGTTTAGGGTCAAATAGCAATCCACAATGCCCCTTATCCATTTATTTCAATAATACCTAATGCACCCTTAATTAAATTAGTGTTAATTAGGATGATTAACTAAATTAACTAAGATTAGTGAAAGGATTATACTAATCATCAGATTAAATTTTTGAAAATCAAAAATATTGTTTTTTTTTTTTTTTTTTTTTTTTTGGATTTGCAAGGAGTTGGGGATTTTGATGAAATTTTTTGAATTTTTTTGAAGAAAGTCATGAAATATATATTCCTGAAAAATAGTCAAGAGAACCTTATAAACATGTCTCCGTAACAGTTTTGATTGATTCAAATTCGTTAAAAATCATAAAATTTCTGGGTTTTTCTAGGGGTTACGGTTAGGATATATTATCGACCCAACCGAAATCAACACTTTACGGTGGGGAATAAAGAACCTGGCTTGATTGGGGTATACCCAGATTAGTTGGGGTATACCCAATAAGACAAAATAGGGTGATTTTACTTCAATACCCTTTAACTAATTAACTTAAAATTAAACCCTAAAATTAAAAACTAAAAAACTCTTAATCTTCCCTAATCTCTCTGCTCTTCCCCTTCATCTTCTTCCATTTCTTCCATAAAACAAAAATCTTCAACATTGATTTTCCAAAAAAATGGTTGATTCTACCCGCGAAAAGAAGACTCTAAGTGATGTCTGAACTCAAACCCATGATGAGATCAAACATGAAACTCTAACTATACATGATGAGATCAAAAACAAAACAAAAAAATCAAAACGGATCGAAAGTCGGCAAGGTTTTTTTTGTTGACCTTGCCGACTAAAATATAGTCGGCAGGGTATAAGGTTTAATATCGTGCCAACTTTTCCTCTCTGAAATCATTAGTTACAGGGTCGGCACGGTATTCAACCTTAAACCCTGCCGACTATATTTTATTCGGCACGATATTCATCCTTATACCTTTCCGATTAGAGTTTAGTCGGCAGGTTATGAAATTAATACCTTGCCGACTAATCATGCATTTGTAACACCTCTCTGTATGTCAAAAATCCTATAGTCGACATGGTATTTTTTTATCGACCTTCCCGACTATAAAGTGGACGGCAAGGTAAGAAATTAATAAGATGCCGACTAGTGAAGCATTTATAACAGTCTCGTGTGTGTCAATAATAATAAAGTCGGCATCTTCTTCATTCACCGACCTTGCCAGCCATAAGTTGTCGGCATGTTCTTCATCCGAAGACCTTGCCGGCCAGATATAGTCGGCATGTTCTTCATCCTTCGACCTTGCCGACTTTTCATACTTTCAGAACTGGAAGTGTTGATTTCTGATCTAATTTTGAGTATGATTTCATACAACAGCTTTGCAATCCCCTTTTTAGAAGTGTTTGGGTAGTGTGCTTTCATTTCCGTTGCAAAATATTTTCTCAAAACAATTTTTTTTTCCTCAAAAATCTTTCCAAATAAGTTCAATCAAAAATAAAATTTCATTTCATAAGTTTTAATCCACTCAATTAATCAATCTAAACTCAATTAATTAAGCTAATCAGATTTTTTAGTGTTAATTAAACAAGGGTATATTAGCCATTTAAAAAATATATTGCTAAGGGGTGGCTTCTTTTACTTCAAAATGACCTTATTTTGTCTTATTGGGTATACCCCAATCAAGCCAGGATAAAGAACTCCCAGCTGAAAGTATTTTTTTTTAAATTTTCAGAAAAAATTACGGCTAGGCTTCCCAGCCGTATGATAAGTTACGGTTGGGAAAACCTTGCCGCAACACAATCTCTGTTTTTTTTTTCATTTTTTTATGATAATCAGAAGTGCATGCGGCTAGGAATTCCTAACCGTAAACATATATTTGCGGCTTGGATTGTAACATTTCTCAGCCGTATACCTATTTTACGGCTACATATTCAATATTTCCCAGTTGTAACCTCTTTTTTACGGCTAAAAACTCAGCATTATTTTAGTAGTAATGAGCATATACTCTATATGAAAATTTTGTATATAGTTGAACTCGTTTTAAGGTTGAGTACATACGGATACTCATAAAATGAGTAGACCTCATAATTAGTTTCACTTCATACACGATCTTAAATCGAGTATAACCTTGTACTCTTTTTGAAATCGAGTATAAAGTGATACTCATTTTAAAATCGGGTATTAACTTATACTCATTTTCAAATCGTTTATAGCTATGTACTCATTTTGAAATCGCGTATAACTTTATACTCATTTTGAAATAGAATATAAACGTATGATTTTGGAATCGGTATAAAACCATACCCATTCTGAAATCGAGTATGAACTTATACTCTATTTGAATTCCAGTATAAAGTGATACATATACTCATTATTCATTTTGAGATTGGGTATAAAACTTACTTCAAATATTCATTCTGCATTTTTTTGTCAACTTACGGCTAGGAAATGATGAACTTCTAGCCGTAAACATTACTACGTCTAGGAATTCGTTATTTCCCAATCGTAAGTGAAGAAAATATCGGCTTCCTACCCGTAAATGAACTGCTTACGGCTCAGAAAAGATGAATTTCTATCCGTAAGTATTTCCTGACCGAAACTCAACCTCTGTTGTTTTTTTTTTCTTATCGTGATTATCAGAATCGCTTACGGTTAGGATTTCCTAACCGTAAACCAAATTACGGCTAGGAAATCCTATTTTCTAAGACGTAAAGTATGATGTACGGTTCGGAAATTAAGAACTCCCAACTGTAAACGGTTTCAGAAATTTATTTATTTTAACTCTAATTTAATCGAATCGAAGCTTTTTGGCAATAAAACAAAGATAAATGGTGGATTTTTTTAGATTTTGACTTTTAGGACATCGTGATGCGATGGAGAAGAAAAAAAAAAGGGCAGAAGAATAATAGATTTAAGTTTTTTTATGGTGATAATCATCACGATGATCATGATGTTCATCATGATATATGATTAAGAAAAGGAGAAGGAGGAGAAGATAATTGATTTAATAGTTAGATTTTTTTTATTTATTTAAGGGTAAGAGTATTTTTGATATTTTATATAGATTAAGTCTCCCCTTGTCACATTTAGGTTGCAATTAGTATTTTAAGCCCCCAAAATCCCCAACCCCTACAGCCACGATAGTAGGATTCTAAAATTAACTAAATCGAGGTCGACCAAATTTTTGATGCATGTATTGTTGGCGTTGCACAGTGAAATAATCTTTTACTGATTCAACTTGTTGAGAGAGATTTGAGATCACAGATTTACAATTTCTCCGCAAACGAGCATCATGCAGAGCATGCAGTGCTCAATAGTGCTAGATGCGAATTATTGGTCGGGTAAAAAATGTTGCTCTGGGGTGATTTCTGGAGTGGTTTGAAGGTACACTTGAGTAATTTGGTAAAAAATGGAGAAGAGTTAAGCTGGTAAATGATTATGTTTGATTGATACGTTTCTTTAATAATTTTGTCTAATGAGAGAGGAGGACGCATGGGATGTTGATAAAAATATTAGGTTTATAAATACTTTTCCTCCACATGAACTGCAGTGGTTGGCGTTGGCAAAATAGCATTCCACTACGCATTATTTGTAAGACTTCATTTCCAAGCAAGAAATTTGTTTTTGCTGTATTTTGCCAAACGAAAAAAAGGTCAATTCATAATAGAAAGGATTAAAAAGCCCAACAGTTTCACACTAACTACATATGAAGATCTGTTTCTCAATTTGTACAGTAATTCCATGCTGGTTGTGTTCTCAAGACTGGCAATGGGATAGTTCGTGCCTTCGTGGTGGTTTTGATCCATTTACTGTTAACAAATGAGAATAGCGATCAGCTAGAGGGAATTTATTGGGCCCTTAAACTATGAAAAATCTTTTTTCCTTTATATCCCCGACGCACCGTGCATGTCTCAGCGGAGTGCAAATGCATTTACATCGTAGTCATATGCCTCCGGTGTATATTAGCCTCTCTTTATATATTCTGCAGCGAAGCTTGTGACACACTACGAAGCACAAACGTAATGGGTGTTTCTTTTCTTCTGGAATCTGACTACTTTCGATTGAGCTCCAATTGAGATCCAAGTCCCCCGAGCATTGTTGTGATGACTGATGACCAGTATAGACCACGGTCTGATACCTAAATTTTGAATCGTTTTTTGGGACCATGGTTTTTTTTCCTAGTGACGTGTTCGGTTGGGAAATATTTTTTGCGACGTAACCGAACTAAGGTTCGTTTGGGAAATATTTTTTGCAACTAACCTACTGTTGGGAGATATATATATTTAAAAACATAGTTTTGTAATATTACTAGCCCTTAACCCGTGCCGTTCATATTTAATATATCGTATAATTTGTGTCCCGAATACTTATCATCTCCTTATGATTTAATATGTGTTTGTCATAAAAATATTGGGATATTCTTCTCTTTTTTTCTTTGTTTTTTCCTTTAATATTTTACCGCCGGAGATTTGCTCAAACGAAAGAAATATAATCTTAACTTCCAGACACTTTTTTATTTAGGTTCATTGCTTATAATGAGATAAATGCTCTACGTGAACAAGGAATTTTAAATATTTTTTGGAAATATGTCGTCAACAACGCTCATCTCAGTGAAATCAACTAATCAATATCGTCCATAAAAGTCACCACATGTTCCTATTTCGCTCCAGCTGACTCATCTATCATGGTCACGTTGTCGATCCTCCAAATAGGCAGAGAATAGTATTTTTTTGATGAAGATTTCGTCGTCAAAAATAACACATATGGAGGTTTCGTCGCCGGATAAGTTGATGATGAAGATTCCGATGTATATTCTCGTCGCCGGAGACAACCAAGATGAAGGTTTCGTCGTTGGAGAGCATGGAGAGCAACACTATTGATCTTAAATCTCAACCCAATAACCAAGAATCTCCATTAAAGCGAAGATAAACCTCAAAAGAGTAGATAAAACCACCAAAATGGTGTAGATAAGTAGAAAACATAATAAAAACCAAACTAATCTACTAACAAACCTATGTAGATGATGTCGATCCACCATATTAGTTAGCCATATTATGTTTTTGACTAACTTTAAACTTGATGTCTTCTTCTACTATGAACTTTATGTGATTTCAGAATCGAAATAGTTATACCTCTTTCATTCGTATTAAGTACTTTGTTGTATATCCCAACAATTCTTCTACAATAATTCCTTTCTTTTGTCGTTTCCGGACCATCAGTAGCCATTATTGTCAAACGCAATCTGTCTAATTTTTGTTGATGTTATGTATTTGGAATGTTCATTTTTCTTAAATAAATATATTGTGGAAAAAAAAACATAAGTATTACATCGGGTCTAAGTTACTATATACAAAATACTCCGGACACTGCTTTTGGTGCATTGTTTCATCAAATTCCTCGTTGCATTCTAGACAGTACATGCAACACCAATCATTTGCGAAGTGAGCTATTTGTGCAAGTGTGGTCAATGTATCCCTTGCCTGTAATAATAATAACAACACGTCAATTTTTTTCAAGGCATCCAGTTGTAAATGGTATGAATCTAATAGATCTGAATTATACCTCAATATTAGATATCACTTTCTTCACACATAACATAGCAATTGAGGAAGGATAAATCTTGACCACTCTTTACATAGGCAGAGTTAGCCAAACTATGTTTTGCAATTGTCTTACGTGAAAATTATTATTAATCCATATTTTAGTCAGCTCCTATCAAAGCAGATCTAATTAGTCCTATAGAAAGTTAATCTTAAAGTTTTGACCTTATCTCTTGACCAAATTATTGAAGTATTCTCAGTCATGTTCAGCTTTGTGTGATCTGCCCATCTGTGTCTACTCTACCTTCTAACCCAGTGAATGAAACCTATACATATTGATCAGTAATTTGATATTGTTGATTTGTCATCAAGAGGTCGCATGATTTGAGAATGTAAAATATTAAAAAAATAATATAAACATCGAAGGCGAAATTAGATTTATGATTTAGAGTTTTTTATGATGATTTTGATGAACAAACATAATTTTCAAACAAATATTTTAGAATGCAAATGTGTTTTCCGGTCAATAAGGTTTTATATCGGGAATTGAGTGAAAGTTGTTGTCTTTGTAGATAGTTTTCGCGAAACAACTCGACATTGATGGTCTTTCAGGAAAAAGAATGTAATAGTACTTGAGAGAGCGGTAATGTTCTCTTACGCGGGTACACCAATTGCCTTTATATAATACAGGTGATCGAACAGTCATGATCATATTGTCTTATACGTTCCGGTATCATTCTCGAAATGTTTGGTTTTTGTCCTTATCAATCGTGCTAAAAACAACCAATTACATCTTTCACAATACAATGTTGCATGTTTTATGAAGATTATTTTTTTACTTGGTCAATAAAACTCACTAAAAAGAAAAAACTATTATTATACACTACGATTACCAAATCTCACCACCATAAAAACCATCCACCGCCATTATTTCTTCCACCAATAGTAATGTTACCTCCTCCACCATTCACAAACAACCGCCACCGCTTATACTAACCCGACTTCCACTACCACTATTAGAATTAATATAGTTTTAGTAAAATTATTTATTAATAAAATTATGTATTTATGTATTTATGTTAGATTATTAAAGGGACATTTATAATAGAAATTTAATTAATCATTATGAACAATCAATGAGACACTAATTAATAAAACGTTTAAAAATGGTTAAGTTGAACAAACCCCAGCAGTAAATTTATCTTTGCCAAGGACAAATATTGATCACTCTTTACATAAACAAATCGATAATAAATAATTTCATATGTTCTTATCTTGATTCGTGTCGTTCGTTTAGTTATTACATAACATGGCAATTGATTGCACCAATTTTTTGAAATGGACATGTGTTTTATCGAGTTTATTTTAACACTAGAATGATCAACCACGTTTTATACTTTATATATAACCTTACACATTTTGTGGCATTACGAAATTAGCAAAATATGTTTTTGTTCACCAATACCCGCCACCACCATAAAACCATATGAATCTTTTTTTTTATCCACCACCACCTGGTGGCAGAGCCAAGGGTTGACTAACCTGGCTCTAACCCCTTAAATTTTTAATAGCAACATAAAAAAATTAATTTTATAAATAGTACTTTGTCCATATATATTTATGGTTTAGTCTACCAAAGTTTACATGTTTCTTTAAAAAAAAAATAGGCCTCCTCAATGTCAATTTTTGACTCCACCACTACCACCATCACTGCCGCCCATCCCATGTAGGTTGTTGGATGCAATTCTAATTTTCAATCACAAATGCCATTATGAGGTTTAGATTGAACAAAATTTTGTCAATTGATTAGTTTCATTAATTTTTTTCCGTGTATATATTTTTTCTGTATTGCAATAAATTTTATTTTAACATTAAAAAATCATGATTTATACGATATAGTACCAAAGATAAAAGGGGTACCATTTGGGTGATCCAACTAACGATCATGAAAATATTGTCTTGTATGATGTCATCCCTGAAATATATGGTACCTTCCTTTATCAAAAGTGTTAAAAACAACCAACCGCATCTTCCATACTACGATGTTATCGATGTTGTAACGACAACATAAAATTAATATTGTCCATCACTACTCACCAACATTCACCGTCACTACTTCTTCTACCACAAACCAGAGCGGAGCCAAGATTTTGAGGAGAGAGGGAGAAAAAATTCTTGGCAAGCTGGATACATGTGAAAAATGGACTTTGTATCCCATTTTATGATAAAAGAACAAAAATAAATATAATTGTGCTTGGCTCCGCCCTTAACCACCACTAATCTTTCGGCCTCCACCTTTTCTACTACTCATTGTTGCAGAAAATGTGTATTGCTATTATTTATCAAAATTATTTATTAATAGAAATAAATATTATAATTAATTAAGAAAATATTTATAATTAAAAAATAATTAGTCATTTATTATGAGCAATTAGTGAAACATTAATTAATAAAATACTTTATAATGAATGGATTATTTATTATGTGCAATTAGTGAAACACTAATTAATAGACCAATTATGTTGTTTAAGTTGAACAAACCACCACTGTTGATTTATCTTTTCTATCAATTCCAACCAAGGTGGAATAATGGTTAGAGGCCACTCTTATGACACAATAGGTCATGAGTTCAAACCTCCCCGTTATAATTTTTGAAATTCCATATCTTGACTTGAGTATTCATTTTTCATTCATAATATTGGAATTAACACCACGTGTGCTACTTGTAGGGTGTGGCAGGGAGAACCACAGCCTTTGATTTATCTTTCCTACGGATAAATCCTGACCACCACTAACAAAGGAAAACTTAGCCTAGCTTTGTTTTGTATTCTTGATATCAAACTTAGAGAAATAGTGTGGTGGTATAATTTTGGGCTCCCACACTATAGACTTGGGTTCAAGTCTCACCCCATGCATTTGACTAGGTATATTTATATATCTATATTATTTAATAAAAATCCGGGAGAGCGGGGCCTTGAGGCCTTGAGGGTCTTGGGAGGTCTGCTGATCTAGAAACTTATTTTTTTCTGTTTTTAACTCTTGATTTCCAAAACGTTTTTCAACTTAATATTCCCTAATAAATTCTATTAACTTTTGGTAATTATAATTTTACCGTTTTATTACTGTTATGGAGGATTTTTAGTGGGCAGTTATTACGAAAATTGATTTGCATTAAAACATATTGATTTCCTTTGAGTTATAAAAGAAAAGTTTCTGGAGAAGATGAATCAAGTGTTTTTTTTTAATCTATTTTTGTGATTCTGAGCAAGTGTTAGAAAGAGTATTGTGATTCGATTTCTCATAGTGCAGAGAAATCGAACAAGAGAGTTATCAGTTGTTTTATCCCATAGGGTTTTCGACAAGAATTGACTGTTAGCACACAATCAAGAGGCAGAGTCGCGAAACACCTTAAAGATAGCGACCTAGTCCGCGACTCAGCTGTTTGAGATTTATTTTTGTGTGAATCTTTGCATTGTTTCCAACACCTACCTATTGTTCGGTTGGGAAATGTTTTTTGCAACTAACCGAACTATTGTTCGGTTGGTAAATGTTTTTGCAACAAACCGAACCAACCAGTTCGGTTGGTAAATGTTTTTTGCAACTAACCGAACTAACCAGTTCGGTTGGAAAATGTTTTTGCAACTAACCGAACATAAATTCGGTTAGGAAATGTTTTTTTGCAACTAACCGAACTTATGTTCCGTTGGTAAATGTTTTTTTGCAACTAACCGCACTTATGTTCTGTTGGGAAAAATATTTTTAACTATGGTCCCCCAAAAAATCCATGGTCCCCAGAAAATGATTCTAAATTTTCTATCATGGCACATTAGAAGAGTTAATTGGGCTTTGGTGTCGCTGAAGTTTCAACGTGTATGAAGAGTTCTCTTACATTTGTGTAGGCTGTAGGGGTGTGCAACGGACTGACGGTTGCGGATTAGGGGTCACCCGCGTCCAATCCGTCAAAGTTGCGGATTTGAGAAATCCAACCATGTCCGGCCCAACCATCCGCGGATTAGCGGATGATACGGGCCGGTTGCGGATTAACCGCGGATATTTCATCAAAGATTTTTCTTTTATTCCCCACTTTCCATCGTACAATTTTTCCAGTGCCTAGTGCAGGTAAAGTTCAGTTTGTATGTCAGCATGTTTGGATCTCCAATGAAGCTAAAGCCGAAGCAATAGCTACTTGATGATCTTATCGTTGGAGCATTAATAGTTTGAATGCAGCTGAATAACAACAATAAGCATTAACAGTTTCACTTGAAATTTGTTAAACCTCCTACCTCCTTCTCAAGAATTCGCACCTTCCACAGATCAAATGCAATGCGAATTAGCTTTTTGTAATTTGTACCGTAACATTCTTCCATCAGTGAATAATTTTGAGATGATTTGTACTTTGTTTACCAAGGAAGATGAAGTTTTCCTGAATGAAGCAATGAAAAAAAAAGTTGGGTGAAGCTAGAAATGGGGGTCCATCAATGTTTTGGTCAGCCAAAACTAGAAATTTTAGGAAAGTACGTGGGTTTCATGTCCTGGGGTTCAGGACATGGATTGGGCCGGGTCTCCTTATGGTTAGCCAAATAGGACGTCTACACTAAGCAATCCAGCAAAACAAATTAAGAATTGTATTAGCTAGTGCGGGTGAATCCGCTGATTTCAAAGTTCAACCGCAACCAAACCGTTAAAAGTGCGGATTTGAGAATCTCACCTGTATCCGGCCCATAGATCTTGCGTATTGGGTTTCACCCGCAATTTTACGGACGGATACGGGTAAAATCCGCGGTTACGGACATTTTGCTCACCCCTGGTAGGCTGTAGCCTCTCTGAAAAGTGAAAATGTAAGAGACTGGAAGGGAGTTCCATTACTTTTGTGATTCATTTCCTGCTCTCTTTTCCTGATTCAAGCAAAGCTGGACAAGGCCCAGTCAACCTTAATCCCATAACAACGTACACCTTAGAGCGGTTCCTGTTTGACTCTTCCACTCACGCCAAGTAAAACTCCCGATTACTTTACTATTTTTTTATCCTATTTTATCTCACATAAATTTTATATTTTACTTTTATCCTACAAAATATTTTATATTAAAAAGAAATATTAATGGGCCCTGGAAAACCAAATATGTTCATTTTGCTCTTGTTTTCCATCAAGCTTGTTATAGGGGCGACATGGTTTATTAGAGGGGCGGCAATGTGATAGTAATGTCTCTCTAATTGGTTAGGGGATGTCCTAAAGGGGATGTAAATTGACTAGATTATCCTTTTCACCTTAAACAACCAAAATCAAATCAGTTTTTTTTTTTAACCTAATGAATCTGAAAAAATCAAATCAGTTTTTTTTTTTCATCTTCTTCTTCATCTTCTCTTCTCCTCCATCAACCGTAACCTCCATCAAAACTGAAAATTTCAATGCCTTTGATTAATCGGCGATTTGAAAAACGTTTGGAAAAATCCAGCTAGGGTTTAGTTTATTGTGTTGGATTTATGTTAGTTTTGTATCAAAAATTAGGGTTTTGGATAAAAAAATTGAAATTGAAATTTATGTGTTGCATGTGAGTTAAGGTTGGTAATAACTCCAATTGGAACCGTAACTATAGATTTGATTGATGTTACGGTTTATTGCAACTCAAATACCAACCGTAAGTTCTTGATTTTGATATACAATGTTCAGTTACGTTTTTTTTTTGGCAACCGTAAATAGATTACGGTTGGTATCGTAACTTAAGTTACCAACCGTAATTTGTCCTGTAACTTTCATTTTCTTTTTACGGTTTGTAATTGCATCACTATTAGCAACCGTAGGGTAGTTATGGTTGGTCTCGATTCATCAGTTACCAACCGTAATTTAGTTACGGTTGTTATCCAAATTTAATTACCAACCGTAACTGGTTTTACGATTGGATCTTCCCCAAATTTAACCAGTTACGGTTGGTATTCTATAAATTACGAACCGTAACCATAAGTTCTTCTGAAAATTTAAAAGTTGTGATTTTGTTACGTACTTTAGATAATTTTTAGCAAACAAAAGCTAATGGGAACTAATAAGTATACCGGGTCACTGGAATCACTCATTTTGGTTGAGTGAATCAAAATCTAGGGTTTCACAAATATCACAAAGGTTTTTCTTTTTCTTTTCCTCTAATTTTTTTTTTAACTCTAAAAATCTGATTTTTTTTTTATTTTGAGTTAATATAAGTTAGATTAATCATTACCACTAAACTTGATTATCATCATTAAATTAGGTTATCAATAACGAGGGTTAAATTGTCATTTCCAGTTTTTTTTTTTTTTTTATAAGAGGCACCTTAAATGATCATATAATGACCTTTTTTGTCCTATTAAAATGCCGCCCCTCTAATAAACCATGCCGCCCCTATGATAAGATTGTTTTCCATAGTGGAAAACACATTTTGTTCGTTCACGTAGCTCAACAAAAAAACATATTTGTTAATTATCATAGGGATTGTCCTTATACCTTCTATAATAGAAGGAAGTCAAGGAACATTAGATGAGTTTTCCGGGGGGCCAAATCTCATCATGGGGAGGAAGATAGAAGTCTGCATCCTGATAATAGAAGTACATTTTACCTCTAAGAGATCAATCCAGGGCGTTTAAATTGAAAATTGAGAAATTAAGTTGATAGCTTTTTGTCATCTTTCCTTTTGTTTCAAATGTTATTAATGTAGGAATATAACAATGCAACTGAGGTGCAAATTTTCTTCTATATTTTTGTTGTTGTCTGTTAATTGTTACCATTTGTTGTAAGGGACACTTCTGCATTTATGTCTGGCTACATATAGATTTTTCTGTTACATATTTTCTTTATAATCGTTTTAGGTTTCTCTCGGTTTTTCGGTTTCTTTCATGGTATCATACCATTTTCATTTTTTGAAATTCAAATTCATTCTTCGATCCACTTCTGCCCACTTCTGAGGGATCTAAAACAGATCAACAATTTCAATCGATAGTATCTTTGATTTTCCTTTGAAATAAACAAATCAATCAGACCAATCACATATTTCCAATAAATCAAATTCAAATTGTTCATCTTAAATCAATTTAATTTACCACATCTCACCAATTTATTTCTATTAAGCTTGATGTCTATGGATCAAACTGTCTATTGTCGTAGAATCAACAATCACAACTGATCTCTTTAATTATGTTGATGGATCAATTCAGAAACCTGCTCAATTTATCAAAATTAATGGTGAAAAAACTTAAAATCCGGATACTATACCTAGAGAAAATACAATCGATTTGTCATGTTCCGATCTTTTTTTTTTCGTAGTATTATTGGTTGTAAAATTGCTTGAGAGATCTGGTTATATCTTGAGAAATCGATTCTTCAACAATTTTTTGCAATGTAATATCCATCGAACCTGATTTCATGGCGTAGATAATTTATACTAGATGACCGTTTCCACGGTGGAAGGGCCGACCGAAAAAGAAAACGAAATATAATTACTTTAATTTTTTTTGTAAACTTAATTACTCCACACCGGCAACAACCTTATACATGTGGATCCAGATGACCGTTGGAACAGTGTGTTGGGCGACAAAGAAAAAACCAAGATACCAGCTTTTGCATCCTTCTAAAAAAAGTCCTCAAAAAAAAAGATTCGGGCGGAAATCGTGGCCCAACAGTTTTATTATGACGTCAATTTCATAGAGCATTACATTTTTTCAACCCACCGAACCAAAACAGATCCTAATAAATGTTGGTCATAGATATAGGTAAATTATATGGTGATCGTTGACTGGAACTATAAAAACTCATGTAGCCCTGATCCCTAATTTTATGCTTCTTTCTTCTTCTCCTCCATTCTTACTTACCGCCTCCCCCCTTCTACACAGCCACCCACCTTCTACTTTTAAAATCAAACGGCTTGTAATTGAAACAATCATTAAGATCTCATCTGTATGGTGGGTATTTACATGTAAAAAATTAAGTGTGGGTTTTGGAAATATTTGAGATTTGGGTTCGTCATCTGTTGGGTTTTGTCACAAAACTTTTGTGTTAGGTTATTGAAGAGGAGGCTGAGACAACAGCGGAAGCAACTGATGAGTGTATTGTGTTCATTTTTGTAGAGAATATATGTAAATTGGTTAAATTTCAAGAGTTTTTGTATATAATGATTGAATCGGTTACTGAGTTAAACCGAGTCATCTTGTTCTTGGTCACAAATCTCTACTGCTACTGTAATTATTGAATTTTCTATCTTTGATACTGTATTAGGTCGATTTCAGATCAACTTAGTTATTGAATTTGGAACTTTTATTTGTTGTGATTTTAAGATAGTCAAGTTGAAATAGTCTGATTTGCTAAAATTAAGTTTTGATTTGCTCAATTTGATGAAAATGACGAAATTTATTTTTCAAATTGATTTGATTTGATAAAGTTAGATAGATCTGATAGGTTTTTACAAAAATTAGGTACTGGAAATTGTCGAATTGTTAATTAGTTTCAGTTTTGATGATCATAGTCGATGGAATTGGATGAATTGAAGAAAAAAAATGAACATAAAATCGTGACTGACAGAGTTGCTGGTAGTTGTGGAGGTTGCTGGTGGTGGTTATCGAAAATTTGTGGTAGCGATGTTGATGGTGTAGTGACGGTGGTGAATCGCTGGTTAGGTTTTTTTTCTTGGAACTATGGTTAGGGTTTTGATTATTGTTAAGGATGACAGAGTCATCACTCCGCAAGATGCTCAACAACAATAAGACTGACCATGTATTCTGCCAGAGTCTTCAGGCTATGTGTACGCTATATTTCTGTTTTGATTTTGAATTGGTTTGTCATCTGTAACAAACCCTAATGTAATCCTTCAAGTATAAATAAACTTCCTCTCCCACAGAATTACTGTGGAAGTATTCACCAAAATATTCTTTCTAACTTGGTATCAGCTATCGATCCAAGCTACGCTTCCAATTCATTCAAAACCCTAAAAACACAAAAAAATGGCAACCACAGCTCAGTTAAGACAAGTTCAGATCCATCATCTGGTGACTTTGAAACTTACTGAAACAAACTATCCCTTTGGAAAACCCAATTCTGACCCATTCTCACAGGTTATGGACTGACCGGTTTTATTGATGGAACAAAACAAGTACCTGCTCGAACACTTCCAAATTCAGAAGCGATCAATCCTGATTTTACTTCCTATGATGAACAAGACTCATTATTGGTGGGATGGTTAAACTCGACTCTCACAAAAGCTGTTCTGGGAAAGGTCTCAGAGTGCATCACTGCCAAACAAGTCTTGGATACTCTAGAAGCCGAGTTCTCGCCAAAGACAAAGGCGCATCAAATGCACCTGAAGAAACAACTACATACATTGAGCAAAGGTAACAAATCTTTGAAGGTTTTCTTTAATGAAGCTAAAAGTTTGTTCAATCAACTTGCAGCAACAAGCTATGTTGTATCAACTGATGAAATGAAACAATCCATAAGCAATGGATTGAATCAGTCATATGACCCGATTGTGACTGCACTCAGTACCAATGAGGATATAGATATGCAGACGTTCTATGCTCATCTCCAAACGTTTGACTTAAGGCTGGATCAACACCTCAATGATGTTCAATAACCAATTGCAAATATATCTTTTCTTGGATCTTCAAGCAGATCAACACCGAAACCCAACAGTAATGAAAATCGTGGACAACCAACCTACAATAACAATGCACCAAATCGTTCACAACAGCAACAAAAGAAATCTGCAGAGTATGACCAGCCCTGCCAGATTTTCAAAAAGGACAACTATCAGGCTACACGCTGCTGGTTTCGATACAAGCCTAGCAATAATCATCCCAACAATCCAGCTGCTTACATTGCTTTGCCGAATGCTTTTAATGGAAATCAATGAGTTACTGACACATGAGCAACCCATCACCTCACTGCCGACATGAACAATTCCTCATGAGTATGATGGTACTGAAATGGTCCATGTTGGCAATGGTAACACTCTATCCATTGCAAATGTCGGTAATGCGTCCTTTACATACAATTCACATGCTTATCATCTCAACAACATATATCATGTTCCAGGCATAAAAACAAATTTATTGTCTGTGTCTCAATTTTGTAAGGATAATGGAGTGTTTTTTGAGTTTCACACTTCCTATTTTCTTGTGAAGGACATCAATACGGGGATAATTCTGCTACGAGGGATGAATAAGAACGGTCTATACATCTTCGATGGAGTTGACCATCTGCAACACCCTATACAACCTCAGGGCAACATCTCATCTACCTTCCCTCTTTGGCATCAAATATTAGGACACCCTATGTTGCGCACTGTGTCGCAGATTTGCTTGCAAAATTCACTTCCTGTGTCGAATAAAACATTTGATTTCTGTCATTCTTGCCATCTTAGTAAGAGCAAGAAATTATCGTTTTCGTTGAGTGACACTGTTTATGATAAACCATTGAGTCTTGTTGTTTCTGATATTTGGGTATCTCCTGAATTATCAAGGTCTGGTTTTAAGTACTATCTTTTAATAATGGATGTTTTCTCTCACTTTACTTGGGTTTTTCCTATTGTCCAACGTTCAGATGCTCTGTAAACATTCATACTCTTTCACAAACAAATAGAAAACATCACAGGTCATAAAATCAAATTCTTCCAGATTGATAATGCTTTGGAGTACAAAAAATTCACAGCTTACCTCAACCAGTCAGGCATACAACATCGTTTTTCGTGTCCTCATACATCTCCTCAAAATGGTATAGCCGAGCGTCGTATTAGGCATGTGACAGAATCTGGTTTAGCACTACTTTATCATGCCCACATGCCAAAAGAATTCTGGGCAGATGCATTCACTACAGCATGTTACCTGATTAATAGTTTACCCAAGTCTGTCAATGAAGTTACTACCCCATTAGAGTTGTTGTTCAACAGAAAACCTGATTATAAATTCCTGCGTGTTTTTGGTTGTTTGGCATATCCTTGCCTAAGACAGTACAACTCCAATAAATTAGAACCAAGAACCCTTCCGTGTATATTCCTAGGTTATAGTAATGCGCACAAGGGGTATGTGTGTTTAAACCAGAAAACAAATCGCACGTATATATCTCGTCATGTCAGGTTTGAGGAAAGCACGTTCCCATTTCAGCCACTCCAGCGAAAACATAAGTCCCTGTCACAAGGTAATGTCCCTTCTAGCACGTCTATTTTACTGTCATTCCATTTCGTCGATTCACTGAACCAGATGTCATGAATGAAGACTCTTCATCATCCCCTGTGCAAAATCAACAACTTCAGCCATCTTTGTCAGCGTCGTCAACACCGCAGCAATCTCAGACTGCCTCAACAACATCGCCTGTTTCAACATCTGCACAACACGCAGTTTCTACTGCGCAAACTATTCAGAGTGATAATATCTCTGAATCTCAGCAACTCTCAGACTCAACTGCTGTATCGATTCAGTATGACAATGCTGGTCATTCGATGGTGACTAGGGAAAAAGATGGAATCACGAAACCCATCAACAAGCTGTGCTTAACTGCTTCCAAACATCCGTTGCCTGATGAATATTTTATGGAACCAACTTCTTACTCTACAGCTTCAAAGATTCCTATGTGGGGCATAGCAATGGACGTGCAAATTAATGCGCTAATTCGAAATGGTATGTTTTCTCTTGTGAAGTATGAAAAGGGAATGAATGTAGTAGGCTGCAAGTGGGTGTATCGTGTAAAACAAAATCCTGATGGGACTATCGAACGCAGAAAAGCTCGCCTAGTAGCAAAAGGATTTAATCAGCAGGAAGGTGTGGATTATGGCGAAACTTTCAGTACAGTTATCAAATCGTGTACCATCCGGATGGTATTATCAATAGCAGTGATGAACAATTGGGAGATAAAGCAATTGGATGTTGAGAATACGTTTTTGCATGGAAATTTGGAAGAGGAGGTGTACATGCAACAACCCCCTGGATATGTTGATTCAAATCATCCTGAACATGTTTGTAAGATGCACAAGTCCTTGTATGGACTTAAACAAGCCCCACGAGCTTGGTTCTCTAAACTCAGCAACCATCTCTTATCCCTTGGGTTTAAGGGTTCCATCTCTGACACCTCATTGTTTGTGTTACAAACTCCTAATTCAATCACGTATGTCCTTGTGTATGTTGATGATATAATTGTAACAGGTTCCCATCCAGCATCAATTCGAAAGCTTATAGAAGATCTCGGTGCTGCCTTTGCATTAAAAGATATGGGTGACCTTTCTTTCTTTTTGGGGATAGAGGTTCTGCGACGGGACAATGAGTTAGTGCTTACTCAAAGAAAGTATATCACGGATCTTTTGAAACGTACAAAATTGAATGGTGTTAAACCTGTTAACACTCCGTTAGGAACAAATATCAAAATTCAGAAGCAGGGCTCCGTCAGGTTTCATGACGCTACTTTGTATCGTAGTGTCGTTGGTGCGCTTCAGTAATTGCATCTGACAAGACCTGATATCTCAGTGGCTGTAAACAAGGTTTGCCAATTCATGCATGATCCATTCATTGAGCACTGGGAGTTAGTAAAAAGAATAATCAGATATTTAAAGAGTACGGTGGATTTTGGATTGCACTTGAAACACACAAAAGACTCTTCACTTCAAGCATACTCAGATGCGGACTGGGCTGGCAGTCTCGATGATCGACGATCCACTAGTGGATATTGCATTTACTATGGGGGAAATCTTATCTCTTGGAGTGCCAGAAAACAGAAAACGGTGTTAAAGTCAAGTACTGAAGATGAGTACAGGGGCGTCGCCATTGCAACATCAGAACTTATTTGGATTCAGTCTCTTCTCACGGAGTTGGGAGTGAAATATTCTGCTCCAATCTTGTGGTGCGACAATTTAGGAGCAACATATCTCACCTCAAATCCAGTGTTTCATGCAAGAACGAAACATATAGAGATCGATTATCATTTCGTTAGGGAGAGAGTAGATGCAAAACAACTACAAGTTCGCTTCATTAGTTCTCGAGATCAATTGGCAGACGTGTTTACTAAGGGTCTTGCGGCTCCACGATTTCAGATTATTCGCAGCAAGTTGCACATTCGTCACCTCCGGTACAACTTGAGGGGAGGTGTTAAGGATGACAGAGTAATCACTCCGCAATATGCTCAACAACAATAAGACTGACCATGTATTCTGCCAGAGTCTTTAGGCTATGTGTACGCTATATTTCTGTTTTGAGTTTGAATTGGTTTGTCATCTGTAACAAACCCTAATGTAATCCTTCAAGTATAAATAAACTTCCTCTCCCACAGAATTACTGTGGAAGTATTCACCAAAATATTCTTTCTAACTATTATGGTTGTTGTGACGTGGAGAGGAGTTGGGGGTGGAGGTGTTTACGGTGGTGGTAATGGTGTTAGTGGCGGTGGAAGTGGTGTAGCTGGGGAAGGATGTGTCAGGTGTTGTTGGTGGAGGTTTTGACGTTAGAGGTGGTGGCTAAGATTTTTAGTGGTGGGTTATTGGTGAAGGTGTTGTTAGTGGTGGCGGTGGTAATGAAGGTGTATTGATGGTGGTGCTGAAGGGTATTGGTGATGCTAGTTAGGGATGGTTGTGTCGGCGGCGGCGCTGGTTATTATAACAACGCTGGCAGTGATGGCGGTGGTGAGGAAATCATGTAATGTGTCATCAGATGTGGTGGCGAAGGAGGAATAAGTCACGATTAATACAATAATAGACGAGGACAATGAAGAAAATGGTTTTTAAATATAAGGGTATTTCCATGAAGTGACGAAAAAAACCGGACGGAAATAAAAATCTTTTTATGAAATTGAAATTTTATGTTAGGTTTCATTTGATAAAAAAGTGGCCATAGAAGGGTCTCCCTCACTACGGGCCTTTCGGGCCCTTCGGTCGGTCGGCCCAATTAGGAAAATTAGATTTATTTTGAACCCTATTTTGGGGCATACCCATTAATTTTGGGGCATACATATAGGAAAAAAACCCGGGTGCCTATAGTAATTCAAGGGTGACCCTTATCCTAATGGTTGTTAAGTTACTATAGTACCCCTTCCCAGTTTAAATTACATTACTACCCTTCCACTTAATTAAATTCTAATCCTAAAACAATCCCACTAATTCTAATCTTAAAACCGTTACTTAAAAAAACAAAAAAATTTAAAAAAACAAAAACCCCTCTCTCTCTCCCTCATCTTCTCACCTTTTCTCCAAAAATTTTGAAAAAAACTTCTTTGATTTCGTTGTTGATTGCAGTTCTAAATGGCACCTCGTGTTAAGCGATGCCCAAGAAATACGGTGCCGAATCCTGGTTTATCTTCCGTAGCATCTCAATCTAGGGTTTTTGAGAAAGATGGAGATGAAGTGGATACCGGATCGATTGATGTCGGAGAGGGAGAAATAGAGGATGATTCTTTAAAATTACATATAGAAAGGTATTTCCCACAAACCCATTGTTTATTTTTCCGTCTTTCGTTGATTTACTGCATGTAATCGATGATTCGTCTAGGTTTTGGTTAGTTTCAGGGTATTGTTCGGCAGAAATTGCCCAGCCGAACTTATTTATTTTTACACAGATGAAGAACAGTTTGGCTTAACGTTTGTTATATTTTGAATATCGTATGCGCCGAACCAGTTAGTTCGGCTCATATTTTTTGTATAATTTACTGCCGAACTTTATAACCCTTACTTTTGAATACATTGTTAGGCTCATTGTGATAAATATAGAATGTGCCGAACCTGTCTCTGACAAGGCTAACACTGTTGGGTACATAGTTCGGCTGATTTTATTCAAACCGTATGTGCCGAACTTTAAACTGTTTATGGCGAATAGCTTCCTCTAAACTTGTCCAGTTATAGGTGAGTTATCAAATTATTTGGTAAATAATATTTATTTAATTTGGAAAACTAATTAAGCTTTGTTATTTGGTTTAGGACCCATCCGGGAAAATTCAAAGAGAAGCTTAAAAAGAGAACAATGGAAGTGACTCCTTCTAACTCAAAAACTCCCAAACCTCGAGGTGGTGGCTCAAAGAACTTACATGCAGGAAAAAGGGGAATTGACACGACTTGCTCTTTGGCCGTAGAACCAGAGGATCACAATGATGAAGATGTTGGTGAGGAAGGTGAAGAAGAAGAAGAACTAGAACAAGAACAAGTACAAGAGAAAGTTGTTACATCAAGGGAGAAAGGTAAGCACATTCCTCATCCGGATAATGTGATACGTCCTCGCAGGGATGGTTTGCCCCATGGAGATGGTGGAAGAGTGTTGATTGGATACAAGGAGTCATGGGCGAAGAGAATTTATGAGACTCCGGATCACATGGATGCAGTCCGCATACTAAGACACCAAAGCGCCGCACATTGGGATATTTTCAAAGAGGCTCCTAAGGTGGTGGCTTTAGTACAACACTCTGGTTTATGGCCTGCTATTTTCTATGCACAAGAGGAATTTGATGCAGTTACAAACTCAGCCTTTTGTGAGAGATTTTGTCCGGAGACTTACACATTTCATCTCCCCTTTGGAGAGATGTCAATTACTCCAGATGACGCACAGAAGATTAGTGGTCTTAGAACATATGGGAAAAATGTGTGCTCAACGGTTTATGATATGACTTGGGATGAGTTGTATGTACTTTATGAGGAAACTCTTGGTTGGAAAAAAAAGAAAACAGAATTGGAGTTTGCCTGCGCTGCTAAAAAGGTGAAGTTCGTGGATTCTACCACAAAGAAGTTGAAGAAAATAAAGTTGACCGCTTTGAAAGAGTGTTTTGGAGAAACAAAGAACAAAATTTCAAAGGGGGAGTTGGTTATGGACGAGGTCACAGCTAATCGCACTGCTACCGCGTATCTTTTGTATACTTTAGGAAGTTTTATATTTCCCGATAACAGTGGGAACAAGGTTAACGCTCAATACCTCCAATTGTTAAGGGGTTTGAAAAGCTGCCACAAGTACTCTTGTGGAACCACGACCCTTTCTTTCCTATTTGAGCAACTTGGTACCGCGTTTAGGTTAACAAGTACAAACATTGGAGGTTATTTCACAATGCTTCAGGTAAGTCTACTCATTCTAGTTCCATTTCCATTTTTCAGAAAAAAAACTCGGCTTTAAAATTTGTTTTTGTTTATGCCGAACCTATTATTGAAACGGTTCGGCTGTTTTTGTTTTAACTTACTTTGCCAAACTTTGTTGGTTCGGCGTTTAATGGTTATTCGAATAAGCCGAACTTTATTACGTTTCTCAAAGTTTTCTACCTTCATGATCCAATTCTACTGATCCTAATAAATAAGTTTTGTGTTCTGTTTTTTATATTGTTTGTGTAGGTATGGATATAAGACCATTTCCCGGATTTGAATTTAGCCAAGGAAGATGACAAATGGGTAGACACATTCCCTACCTCGTGCAAATGGAGTTTCAAGGAAAATAAGAAGAGGAATAAAAAGGAAATCTTGATAGCTTTTAGAGAGAAGTTAGACTCTTTGAATGTTGAACAAGTTGTATTTCAACCATACAAAAAGGATGAAGAAGATGATGAAGTTGTTGAGGATGAAGATCTGCCATTGGGGATGTACTATGGGCCATTGTTTTATCCCAAAGGCTTTACAGTGTTTGATCCTCGTCGAGTACTCCGTCAATATGGATTTATCCAAACGATTCCGGTGCTAGAGGAATCAAAGTTCAAGTTGTTGCCCAAGGGTACTAAGGGAACAAAGAGTACGAAAAGTTCATGGAATGCCGAATATCATCCCGATCCTACCATTGATTGTTGGAATAGATTGGAGGATAAAAAATTAAGTTGGGTTGACTTAGAAGAGTTGCGTGACGATCCTTGTGAAGTTTACCCGGCTTATATAGATTGGTATAACCAAATTTCACATCCTTTAATCATTAATAGGGAAAGTCAAGCTTTGGTAGATGGTAAGAGGGGAAAGCGAACAGAAAAGGAAGTCGAGCAGAAGACGAGGAAGAACACAAAGGGCATGGTTGAAGATGTTTCGAAGTCTTACCGAACTATGGTATATTGACTGCATACTTTTAAACTTGTTTTCACTATTTTTGTATATTGTTGCTTATATTTTTTAACTAAATTTTGATCAGATGGATGGGGGTAACGATGTATTGAAGGCTATGAAGAAGAAAATTGATTGCAATGTGGATATGACGGTGGAAGAGCAAGAATATATGTACAGTCGTTGGGATGGAGTAATCAACAAAGGTGAAGGTGCGAGTGGAAGTGGTGCTAAAAAAGGTCATGGTGGTGGAAGAGGCGGTCGTGCTAAATATCTCCAATTTTTCAAGGATGTTCACTCGGTTCACAGTTATGCTTGGGGGACAGCGTCACTTGCCTACCTACTTAATCAACTCGCACAAGCATCTAGGTTGGAAATTACAAACATTGGAGGAAATTTCACCATGTTTCAAGTAATAATGTTCATTAAATTTTATTTTGTTGTTCAAATTATACTTATTTAAAACAAAACTTTGGTTGTTCAGTGCAAAGTTCAGCTCAAAAGTCTGCATATGTTTTAGCCGATCTTATTGCAGAAATGGTTCGGCAAATTGTTGAAACTTCTTTATATGCCGAACATTAATAATTCAGAGGATATTTTGAGAATTCTTGATTTATTTATGTAGGTGTGGGTATATGACCATTACCCGAACTTGAAATTGGCCAAAGTACATGCTAATTGGGATAAAACCACTCCAACAGCGAATCGATATCTTATAGAAGCCAAGAAAGAAAAAAATGTGAAAGATATATTTATTAATCTCAGAGAGAAATTAGACTCTTTGGATGGGAGTGATGTCGTATTTGACCCATATTTGAGAGATGTTCGAGAAGATTATGTTGTTCAAGACCATTTTATGCCGATAGGTATGTACTATGGACCTTTATTTTATCCGTGTGGTTATGTAATATATGATCCTCGTCGAGTTCTACGTCAGTTAGGATCTGTCCAAACTCTCCGAGAAGTTAATGATAAGTTCAAGTTGGTGGCATTGGGTAGCACTAGGACTAAAAGCACCACCTCTTCGTGGTTCCCCAAATATGACCCAGAACCAAACTTACAGTACTAGAGAACATTGGAGGCCAACAAGTTAAATATGAACCACTTGCATATTTTGGGTGACGGTCCTCCACGCGTTGAGCCAGGCTATATGGATTGGTATAATGAAATTTCGCATCCGCTTATTATCAATAGAGCAAGTCAAGTTGTAGCTGACAGGGAGAAGGCAAAGGTTGCAAAAAAGAAGTCCAAAGCCGTTGATATTCAAAAGGCATACAAAATAATGGTAAGTGATGTCTTCAATTGTTACTTGTTTAAGTGTTACTTCTTAAATATTAAAGTTCTTGTTTAAGTGACATTTACCTTCAACTAGGTTGCGGCGGGCAAGGAGTTGTTGAGAAATTTGAAGAAAAGAATTTCTTGCAAAACTAAGATGACGGTGGAGGAGCAAAAGGATTGGTACAACCAGTGGGATGCAGTCATCTTTGTTACTTGTTTCACCTTTACCCTTGCTCGGTCGACCACGTTTCTTTAATAGCTTCACTTCATCCATCTTGTCTAACTTCTCTATTGCCTTCTTCTCTTCTTCGTACTTTGCATCATGGTACTCCACCCCGCATGGATCCCTTGTGGTAGGTGTTGGTTTTTTGGTAATAGCATACGCTCTTGCTCTCTGCTCTTGTAGGTTTTCTTTCGTGGGTGGCCTACCTTTTTGTGGCCCCTTTTCCGGTTCTAATATACCTTGTTGGGTGTGAGGATAGAGGATTGGCATCATGTTTTCCCATAAGATTCGTTTATGAGGTCGCAACATCCCACGATACATTTCGGCCAACCTTTTGCCATAAGGTGTGTCCCAAATATCTACATCATCGTCCTTGTCGGGCATAGGATCACTACTCAATTGTTTCCAATGAGGATCAATAGACTCAAAAGGTATCCTACAATCCTTGTACCGAAGTAGTTCATGCCAACACGGAAGTCCCATGCTTTCCCTCATTTTACAAACACACTCTTCTTGGGAGTTAGCGTCCATTTTGTCCATCAAATCCACTTCCTTCATTATAAGTTCAATGCATAAATGAGAAACCATATGGGTTAGTCCCCGGAGCCACTTATCATCCGGGAATTCATCATGCTTCATCATTAGACTTTTTTCGAATAACATTCTAATTCTTATAACGTCACTCATGAAATAGTCTTCCATTGCGTCAAAAACCGTTACGAACGTGTCCACACACCCAAATAGATTCTTCTTCAAACAATAGTGAGCCGACTCTACCATACTTGTAGCTTGGTTGTCTAAGTGCTTGTGGTGGTTTTTAAATGCAGTAACAAATCTATGTGCGTTCGTATCCAAGAATTGCTTCTGTAAATATATAATGATTTCCGGGTATTTGACGCCCCAATTCGCAATGAGCTTTGCAACATTTTCTTCAAAAACTTCTTCGGTGATGGACCAACTCAAAGCTTCCCAATCATTGTGGAAACATGACCACATCCTTTCATTAGTCTCATATGCTTCCTTGAATTCTTTCTTCTTAACCTCTCGTTCTCCATCCGGTAATGTAGCAATCTTCTCTAGCTCTTTCAACTTGAGCGGTTGTATTATCCCTTGGCATTTCTTCCTAATATTATTCCATACATGAAAGGTACAGAGAAATTTTTGCGCATTCGGAAATACCTTCCTTATAGCAAACATCAATTCCGCCTCTTGGTCGGTTACCATGACCTTTGGAAGAGCATCCTCCCGGAAGATTAACTTCACTTGTTCCAATGCCCACACGTAGTTTTCTTTCAACTCATCATGCAAAAAACAAAAAGCAACGGTGAAAGGTGACTTGGTTGACGTATGACCAACAACATTCATCAAGGGCATCTCATACTTATTGGTCTTGTAAGTGCAATCCAATATGATAACTTGTGGGAAGCATAACACCAACTTTACGCATTCCGGATGGGCAATAAAAAGGTGCGTCACATGGCCGAATTCATCCAATTTCTTTTGGCAAGCATAATTCTTCTTTTGCATTGCATCACCAACCTACCTTGCAAATCCTTTCTTCTCAAAGTACTTCTCGCGTTATAGATTTGTTGCAACGTAGCCTCTTGTTATTCTTATCATCCTCCTTCAACTTCCTAAGAATTTTAGAGGGAGCCATACGTGCTCGTGTCATTTTATCTACCTCCGCATATTCATGAGGTTTGAGTCTTCCGGCTCTATAATGTCCATGAAGATCTTTTGGATGTGGGTGGTTATGACGGCAATCCATATCTTTATTCATTGTGAAAATTTCTTCATCTTCGTTCCAATTTAGGACGATATTGAAAGGACAATTTATCTTCCTTGTTTTAGTCTTATATTTTTTCCCGGTCTTCCCAACATATGGCTTACCTTTTTTCTTCTTGCTTACTTTCTTCCCACCCCTCTCACAAACCATCTCCACCCGCTTCTTTCGGCTTTGTCTACCTTTAACTAGGACACAATTGATTTTCCAAGCATGTTCCTCAACCCATTTAATAGCTTCTTCTTTGGTTTTCCACGTCTACATATCCACAAGTACAAAACTTTAGTTTTATTAATGATTTTGCATAAAACATAAACTACGTTTGTTACCTACCAAGTCAGTTTGGAAGTGATCTCTAGTATCTTCATGAATGACATCAACAGTCGGTGGTTGATCCTCCATAGTTTCCATTTCAGCAACAATCTATAACAATATCGCACAGGTTTTGGGTAAGGTTCGGCTAACACGCTCAACTATATGAAAGCCGAATTCGTGTTTGACTTACAAAGCCGAACTACATGTCAAACGTGGATTCGGCCAATTTGGGACTAATATAATAAGCCGAACCATAACACTTGAAGTTTCTAAAAAATTCTAAAAACAAAAATTATTGTTCGGCTGTATAACTTGTAAGCCGAACATTACACTGTAAGTCGTATATTTTTTAAGATATGGTTCGGCTTAAAGTTTGACCTCGTAATTGAGCCGAACCTGTAAATTTTGTGGCGCGAAAATAATTGAATGACAGTTCGGCATACATATTTCTCAAACTAATAAGCCGAACTGTTCTTGGTTACTATGGTTCGGCACACTAGTGTCTGCCGAACCTTGCTATGTTGCGCCGAACTGGTTGCAAAAATCCAATCTTTTGGTGAATTCAAGCTACAAAACGGACATTAAACAACTTGTACAACCATACCTGTGTATTATTAGCATTGGGTTCCTCATCTACGTACTCATCTTCTGGATTTGGCTCCATAAAGGAATCATCTTGAGCTTGAGAAAAAAGTTGAGTTTGGGAAAAATCATTTTCATAATCCAACAAATAAGCCATTTCCGGATCTCCATTGTAATTGATATGTATTTTCTTAGCTTTACATGATGAATATTCACCTTCCTCATTCGAATTTGTATCACACATCTCTTAAAGATCACAATTTTTTTTTTCCCTCCTCTCCTTCTTCTTTCCTCCTTCTATTTCTCAAATTAATCACTAACTAACTATCTTTAAACATAAAATTATTATCATAAATTAACACTAAACTAATTCTAACCATTAACAATTAATTAATTTTAATTATCACTAATTAAACACTAATCAAATGAGGGGTATTTTAGCATTTTTGAAAATTGGAGGATAAGGGCCACCTTGAAATACTATAGGCACCTGGGTTTTTGTCCTATATATATGTCCCAAAATTATTGGGTATGCCCCAAAATAGGGTTCTTTATTTTTGTTTACAGGTCGCTTGGGTTATAGGTACCCCGTACCAATAAGTAGTATTTTGCTTAGTTGAGCCCAAATATTTGACTTAGTATCTTTTGACTAGTTCCTACCTGATCTTATATATAGGAAATTGACAAAAAAAAATAAAAATAAAAATAGGACGAGTGTGATAGGGAGATGGAAACTCAGGCTTAAGTGAAATCAGTAGCCTGAGAAGTTTGGCGAGTCCTTATCAACGCATATTCTTCCCATTTCTTTAAGCGGTAATTTAAGTTTGTTTATGTATTGGACGATTGTTATTAATTATTGCATATTTCTTCTGTATATTTTATTAGGCATTGATAAGTGAAGGAAGCACTACCTATGGCGTGCGTTTTGATTGCGATTCGGAAGAGTTGAGGCAAGTTTGTTTGGTCTCTTAGTCTAATAAATCTAGAAATGGCAATTGAATAATTCATTAACTCTATCTATGCTTGAATATATATAGATACCTAATTATCGTATGACCTAATTAAATTGCTTAATTTATTTGTCGTGATTATCTTTGAGGTGAGTACATGAAGCTCTTGAATGAATGACGGGGTGATCAGGGTAGCATGATGTCAAAACGGTTAAGACTATAATTTATATGTATATTTATTTTGGCTTGATAAGTGATTAGTATGTTGTGTACTTAGTGTGTATGTGAAACTTATGATGATCATCTGACGCTTGAGATATTATGGTTGTTCATTGTATTAGTCCTTGGATTTTGTGATAAGGTAGCATGCTAAATGTAGATTTCTTGGATGTATTAATGGTGGTGTTACTGGTAGTGGATATATGGTGGTCTGTTGTGAATATCATTAGTCAAGCATTTAGTCAAAATATAATCCATGATGATAACACCAAGTGCTTAAATTGAATGGAGTTTGGTGTGTACCGATACAACCACTGTTGAGGAGATTTTGTTGGATTATTGGATATATCACCCTTACTTGTGGGTAGGAATGGATTAAGTAATGGATTTAACTTGTTAGCTATGGTAACTGTAAGCTAGTGGTAGGTAGTCTACTATGTGTCGTCTGATTACAATATGGAAGTTCTACCCTTTACTAACTAGTACGGATAATCTTGTATGTCAGAATAGAGATCCGAGAGTTTGGTTTATTTATGAAATGGAATCATGTAGACTCGGGGATTTACGTAAGTTTCTAATTTCAGTGGAACTAAGGCCTCATTTCCTACAAAAGGAATTGGGTAAAGGGGATACGTTCTCAGGCACCATTGTATATATGTGCCGGTACAGCTATATATATATATATATATATGATCTAGTGTTTTGATGCGGATATGTTCTGATCACAGTAATGTGATTGCGTATAGGTTCAAGTATCACATTAGGTTATGCATTTTTGCTTCAAATGAATAATGATTGCCGAATTGAGAAGTTTGAATGGTAAGGTGGTGGTTGTATTACTGGTAGCTAGTGTGTGTTTGTGCTTCTGTCTGGCATACTTCTTTATCTTATGATTTATTTGATTTCCATTCTATATTTCTCGTGACTCGGCGATCAAGTGAACTTGCTTGGAGTTTAACTCCCGTTGATTATCTTTTCAGGTGTTGTTAGTATCGGGAAGGAGTTTGATTGATTACAGTTTCGGTGGATATTCTGGAGATATCTAACTGAGGGTGGACATCTATACTTCTTATTTTTATTTTCGTAATGTAGTGATGAGGCACTGGGGATAATTAAACATGGGTAGTTTCTATCATTTCTTTTCGTCGATTCAACATTTTATTTTTGTGATCATTTAAGGGTTGTTAAGTACACCGTACCTATCTTTTAGACATCCTTATTTTATAACATTAAATAAATTCCCTTCTGCATATGCAATTGTAATGGAACTGTGTTCTTAGTTTTCTGTGGTTATATACCTTGTTGCAGGAAATTAACGGCATACTTTCTATTTAATTATCGGCCGAGGTTATGTGAAAAGTAGGGTTGTTACAACAAATATCTTCATCGTATAGTCATCTTCACTCGGCTAGAAAGGTAATCGTTATATTTCTGATTATTTTGATGACATCAAGTCAATTTCCGATTCTTTGGTTGTTATTGATCATTTTGTGGACGAGTCCAATCTTGTTATGTATATACTTCAATTATTGGGGAAGGAGTATAGTCCTTTTGTCATAGGGAGCCTGATTATACTTTTAGTGATTTGCATACTAAATTTCTTCATAATGAGCAATATATGAAAGCTAAGGAACTTGAGTCCATATCTGTTTTCAATTCCCAAAATTCTGCATTTTGCACAAGTAAAATTAATAAACTAAGCAAAAATCTAGTGGATCTCATGAGAAAGCACATTCTACAACGGAATCCATCTCATATACCTGTCAAATCTGTAAGATTCCTGGTCATAGTGCCTATCATTGTAAATGGTGTTATACTCTTACTTAGAAATCTACTTATAACGATGCTATGAAGCCTGGTTGTACTACAGATTATCCTTGTACTTCTAAATCTTCTCTAAACATTTTTCAGCAGGCGTTTCACAATATCAAACTTAACTCAACTTTTGTGTGTAATGGTCCCAATGTAGCTCCATGTCAGGTTACTAGCTCTGGTGCTACAAGTCACTGACAAACAATGTATCATGTCTCTCTAATTTCAAGTCATATACGATAAATTTCTTTTTTGGTGATGCTATTATAGATACAAATTATGCTTTATTTCATCTACATAATATTCTCTATGTTCCTAGTATTAAGAAAAATCTTATTTATACCCCACTTTGGGTTTTCAACGGGCATCTATGTGGTAATCCAGCAGCAACTTCCCGGGAGGTCACTCATCCTTGGATTACTCTCGTCCGAGCATGCTTAACTATAGAGTTTTCTGCCAACTCCAGAGCCAATTATCTGAAAAGGCCTCGGTGTTAGGAAAGGACAAGCCATTACTTGTATTCCACTCGGCCAACCACTGTCGAATATCGGGGTATTATATACAAGCCCAGATCTTTGACGTTCCCTACCCCTCATGAAACCAGCACCTGACATATCTCGTTCAACGTACTCTCTCACCCTTGATAGGTGAACCGTCGTCGGCTCTGATACCATTTGTAATGACACGTATCTCCACAGATACTGTCCCCAATTAGCTATCAGAGTGGGATTTTTAATGGGCATCACTGCGATAATCCATCGGAAAATTCCCTGGATGTCAACCATCCCTGGATCACTCTCGCCCGGCACACCTACCTGCAAAGTTTTCTGCCAACTCTAGAGATAATTGTGCTGAAAAAACCTCGGTGTTAGGAAATGACAAGCTATTACTTATATTCCATTCGTCCAACCATTGCCGAATATCGGGGTATTATATACAAGATAACATCTTTGACGTTCCCTTCCCCTCACGAGACCAGTACTTGACATATTCCATTCAACTCACTCTCTTACCCTCGAATGGTGAATCGTCATTAGCTCTGATACCATTTGCAATGACCATCCCCTCCACCGATATTGTCCCAACTTAGTCAGTGTGGTTATCCGGTAGTGTGGGGTTCTCAACATGTATTTTTGCGGTAATCCATCAGCAACTTCTCGGGAGGTCACCCATCCTTAGATTACTCCTGTCTGAGCACGCTTGACTGCGGAGTTTTTTGCCAACTCTGGAGCCAATTATGGTCAAAAGGCCTCGGTGTTAGGAAAGGACAGGTCATTACTTATATTCCATTCGTTCAACAACTGCTGAATATCGGGTTATTATATACAAGCCCAGACCTTAGACGTTCCATGCCCTTCACGAGCCTAGTACCTAACATATCATGTTCAGCATACTCTCTCAATCTCGACAGGTGAACCGTAGTCGGAAATGATACCATTTGTAACGACCCGACCTTCCAACGATACCGTCCCCACTTAGCCACTGTGGTTACCCATCAGTGTTGGGTTTTCAATGGGCGCCGCTGCGGTAATCCAACAATAACTTCCCGGGAGGTCACCTATCCTTGGATTACTCCGCCCGAGCACGTTTAGCTGTAGAGTTTTCTGCCAACTCTGGATCCAATTATGATGAAAAATCCTCGATGTTAGGAAAGGAAAACCATTACTTATATTCTATTCGGCCAACCACTGCTGAATATCGGGGTATTACATTTTTTGTTGAAGTATTTGTGAAAGATAACTTGTATCCATTGATTGCTCTGAAGGCTTTTCAATTTGTTGCTCACACTGCTACCAAACATACCTCTGATCCTTGACATGTCATATTGGGATATACTTCTTCTATAATACTTCATAAGATGGCTTCTTCAGCTGGTATCTTCATTAATACTTCTTCTCCTCAGTTTTGTACTTCTTGTCAATTAGATAAACATCGTATGCTTTTATTTATTACTCACATAGAGTCAAAAACATTCAATACACTGTGACTATGGGGACCTTCTCATGTTGCTACCTCATTAGGTTTTAGGTACTACATCTTGTTTATCGATGAATTTTTTAGGTTTCGTTCGGTTTATCCTATGAAGACAAGAGATGAGAGTGTTGATTCTTATAAATTTTTTAAAAATATGACTAAAAAATTGTTAAATAAATCAATAGAATAATTTTAACGTGATGGTGCATTTGAATTGGTTAAAGGAAAGTTTAAGGACTTTGTTAGAGCATTGCTCGGTCGAACTCGCAAGCATTGCTATCTCAAGCTTGTTTGTCAATGTTAGTGATCAAATATGTAAGTCTTAATTTCTAGTCTACTTATAGTAATGTCTCGGACTAGGATAGATTGTGTAGTTGAGCATTAGACTTCACGACGTTCATCAAATGAAGAGGAAGAACTACTAAGGAGAGCTTGTGGAACTTCATCCACAAAATGTATGTGGAGACTAAAACTCATCTATCACTTGGAAAGTCTATTTCTACTCTATCTCCTATATTGAGACAAAAGTCGTATTACTATATAGTTGTTGATTATACACATTTGAGATTTCGAGCTGAATTTAACTCGCTTACATATTTCTTAGAATGTGTGTTGGTAAGCTTTCGCTTCAACAAAGTTCATCTTATATTCTTGACGAAAGTCAAAAGATGATTATGTGAAATTCGCCGAGTAACATCTTACATGGTTTGTGTGATACAATCATTTGGTGTAGACTTGGAATGTTTCGTTATGATTATTTCAATAACTTGAAAATTTCTTTGATGCTAATAGTGTGTGAAAACGGCTACTGTCATCCTCTAAGAAAGTTTTAATGATTGAAATAAGAGTTTAGAATACTTAACCATCATTGGATTATAAACATAGTGTTCTTTCATGCATGTATGTGATCCATAACCGGAACTAAAGTATGAATACCCGTATGCGTACTTGTAGTTGTGAAATTTTTGTGCCAAGTACACATACTGGTACGCATACTTGCATAAGGTATAGGTCCGGGAATTTCTGCTGGGTTTTGGAAGTGTACCAAGTATGCGTTCCCGTTTGCATACTAGAAAGCCCAAACTCAGACCGTCTACTTAAGTATGCATACCATACATGAGTGGTTAAAGTTCTAAAATCGGTTGGCTCATGAACTATTAATAAGGAATGCATTCTTTGCAAACCGTGCCAATAATGTTCATGAATTAATTCGAGTAAATCAAACCAATTTTGCTTTAATTGTGTTCTTGTATACTTCTATGAGAATATAACAATTGAACAACTCTTTAACTAGTTTCATTTGAGTCATTTGAACTAGTTATGGTTAAGATGAATAAGGTTGATATGAGAGTGTTCATATAGCTAACCTCGGTTAACTACGATTGAGCCAACATGTTGTACACGTTTAGGTACGGTTACTAAACCTAAATGAGGGTACATTTCATTTGTGTATAACAAGCTAAGTTTGATCTAACATTTGAAAGATATTAGCTTGGGTTTTCATCTAACGGTGAATATTGAGTGCTTTGTTACCAAGGTAACTAAGATTTCCCCTGATTTTAAAACTATATAAAGGAGAACTCTAGAAACTGGGAAACCTAATCCCCACACCTCTTGTGTGATACTAGTTGTATAAGCTAGAGTCGATTCTCCTTTAACCTTAGGTTTTTCACGAAACCCTATGTTCACGACTTAAATACTTCATTGGGATTGTGAAGCCAGACCCAACTATTTTCTCTGTAGTTGCGTGATCTGATCTTGTTGTTTCTATCGTGTTTGAGTACTATCTTCTTTAAGATTGGCTCGAGATTTAATCTCCGATAGGCAAGATAAAAAGTAGTCACAAACATCTTCGTATCATCGTTTGTGATTCTACAATATCTTATTTCGCTACCATACGATTAAGATTATTGTGAGGTGATTGATATTTCTAGGTTGTTCTTCGGGAAAATAAGTCTGGTATATCAATTGGTTCATGTTCACCTTGATTTATCAAAAGTCGGAACAAAACTCATAGGTATTTATGTGGGAGACAGATTTATCTATTACAATAGACTTTTCTGTGTGAGACAGATTTGTTTATTAAGTCTTCGACTTTGGGTCGTAGCAACTCTTGGTTGTGGGTGAGATCAGCTAAGGGAATCAAGTGTGTAGTATCATGTTGGGATCAGAGACGTAAGGAGCGCAACTGCACCCTGAATCAGTGTGAGATTGATTAGGGTTCAACTACAGTCCAGTCCGAAGTTCATTGGTAGTAGGCTAGTGTCTGTAGCGGCTTAATACAGTATGGTGTTCAAACATGGATTAGGTCCCAGGGTTTTTCTGCATTTACGGTTTCCTCGTTAACAAAACTTCTGGTGCCTGTTTTATTTCTTTTTCGCATTATATTTTGTTATATAATTGAAATATCACAGGTTGTGCGTTGAATCGATCAATTGGGAAATCCAACCTTTGGTTGTTGATTGATCCTTGAACATTGGTCTTTGGTACCGTTCAAGTTATTTCTCTTATATTCAATCGGGCTCGCAAATTCCTATTTGCTAATTGCAGATGGAATAGAGATATATAACTCTTTGATGTACTTTTGTATAGGTTGAGTATAACTATCTAGTTGATTCTCTTGAAAGTATATTGAAGTTTGTCTAATCATATTTCCAAACGAAATATTGGGTGTGGTTGTTAGACCCCCTCTTTTTCAATTGGTATCAGAGCAGGAAAACACTATAAACCTAATAAGTTTGTGTTTGATTGATCCTTAAGGATTGTCCCCATGGGAAATTTCTTTGGGAAACTTGCTCTAGGTATCTGTAATGCACGCCAGAACTCCTCCAAGATTTTTCAGAGCTTATTATGCACTAGACCTCTAGTCTCTCATGATGATCTCGCTCCATCTAAGACTCTGGAAAACTTAGATGATGAGAAACAATCTAGAGGAAAAATTAAAAGTTCTTCTAAGAAAGGAAGCTTAAGAAAATGTAGTCAAAGCTCAAAGATATGGAATCTCACTAGATTAACTCTTAATCTTTTTGAGGAATACTATCATGATGGATCAATTAACAAAGATCTATTTAGAGCTTTTGAGAACATTTTTAGATTCTTAGAAAAACTTAATTCAATTAAGAATAAGAATCATTCTGATAAAAGTTATGTACCTGTCAAATCATGTATTCATGATGTACGAACTAGGCCTACTACCAACTCATGTGAAATCGATAAAAATAAGTCTATTGAGTTCGCTGAAGGTTCTAATTGTTAGAAAATGTCTTTTCTCTGTTTTAAGGAAAGGGATTCAAAAAATTTAGTTAACCCTGAGTATCATCATTACTATGATTATATTACTGGTACATTCCACAAATATCAATCGGAAAAGTTGCATGAGAATCTCTCTGCACTGGTTGCCTCTGGGTAACAAGCTTGGTTTCACCCCAGTTGTATATAACTTGAGATGGGGCAAGTAACAGTTGGATTAGTTTTGTGTTTAGGTTAAATTTTTTTCTTTTTTTCTTTTTCCTCCAAGGGAATTTAAAGTGTTGAAGTGCTTCCCACTTTACTTTATTGTACTGTACTGATCCTTTCAGTGCACGAACCTTGGAATAAGGAATCCTTCCTTTCTTTTACGGGTCACAGTTTAGGAACGGGTCCAAGCCCATCTATTGGTCTATAAAGGTAGTGGTACGCGTACCTTTCTTTTACCTCCCTTCTTGTCCACGTACGTGAACTTTTCTAGGGTTCATGTTCTTTCTCCATTAAATTAACTTTGGAGATAAAAAAAAAAGGGCTTTCAAGGAACATATCTTATTTTCCTCTAATCACTCTCAATTTCTAGATCCCATGAGTAATTTCAAGGTTTTTGAAAGGATTTCTTCTATTGGAAAAAGAAATTGGATTTTGTTGGTGGACATAAAGAAGATTTGATATGTTTTGAAAAGTTTAATCTTAGAAACATCTTTGATGGTCTTAGTGATGGTTTTGACACTCTTACAAGAATCTTATATGCTAATTATGAGGACATGGAATTCAGGAGCATGGTAAATAGACATAGAATTCTTGTTAATAGGGAGTTTATTTCAAAAATCACTAAAATTACTTTAGGGAGTTTTCTCCTTCCAAGACCTAGTCATGAAAGACCATCTTATGAAACCATCTCCAATGGTCTTTTTGGTAAGAATGTTGATTGGAATGAAGGGAAAATTCCTACTTCTCATCTTAGTGTTGCCTTGATGTCGCTTGGAAAACTTGGTATCTCTTATCTTTGTCCCTCCACGATTGATAATTCTCATTGGGGTCGTGAGTTTGCGGAGTTGGTCTATTTCCTTGAGTTGGGAACTCAAAGTCTCGACATTTGTGGGTTTATCATTTATCAAATGTTGTCGATGACTTCCTCCAAAAATAAGTTAGGTTATCCTTGATTGATTGAGTGTATTTGTCGCACATTCTCCATTGCTCCCATTGGAAACTCTATTGGAACCCCCAAGCTTGTTCTCCCTTGTACTTTCAAACATATGAAGGAAAATGCTTGCAAGAGACAAAGACGTGACACTCTTGTTGACTCATTTGATTCTTCCTCCGTGAAGCTTCTTCATTAAATTCACAAGGGTGTTTGTAAAATTGATGCCAAGATAAAATGTGTGTAAGAACAATTACTTGTGATTGCCACTAAGTTTCCTGAAATCAAGGAGGACATGGATAAGGTTCGTGCCACATTTATGGTCTCCGATGATGAAGATGATGATTAGACTTTCATGTTTTATCTATCTTGTCTAGGAAAATTCTTATGAGAATTTATTCTTGTGTTTTTAAGAAGGATAACTAGGGTTTGGAATAGCCATTATTGTGAGTACACATAGCTATTGCCAACGTTTTCATCTTCCAATGTTCTTAGATTTATTTGTTTAAATTCTAAAGTTTATTTGGAAGATGATTTTTGCAGTATTAATCTTTATGGTTGTATATATTGCAAATTGTTAGGGGATATATTTTTTACGTCCGTGAACCTGGAATGTCCCATACTTGTTCAAAAGTTATCTCTATTATATGTCCGTATGAAAGTATTGATAAAAGATAGAATGAAATTTTGACTACAAAAGTTAAGCCTTTTATGTCATTATGCAAATATTGATGGAAGAAAGGATGAAATTTTGTTTACAAAAATTAAGTCTATTATATGTCATTGTGCAAATAGTGCAAATAGTGATGAAAAATAGAACGAATCTTTGATTATTCCGCAGTATTGGTCTTTTCCTGATCCACATCTTTGTGCACATATTGTGTTGCTCCGTAAGTTCTCTTATATTGAGCATGACCAATTGAATTGATCTTTTTCCTTGTGGTTAATTCAATTGAGATTTTTGGATACAAATTCATATTTTTATGTGATTTGTTAATGTCCAAAGAAATCCTTCTTTTCATGTAAAGTAAGGCCGCTCTTGTTGTTCTTTCTGGAATGACACTTTATGGGGGAGAGTTCTTAATTGAACTTGTGCTTAATTTTCAAATCTTTGTGGGGAGTGCGGTTGTGGAATATTATAGCGGTTATCTTGTATCTTTATAAACTCCTTGATGAATGCATTTAGTTTCGGCTATTTGATGGCATCTAAACAAGTTAGTATGTTGTTCTCTTTTGGTCATGAAGTATCTCTATGAAAATTTCATGAAGATCCCACTAGTTTGAGTACCTTTTCCTGTAGGATTAGAATATCGCAACAATAGTGCTCTTGCGAAATTTTCAATAACGACACTCTTGCGAATATCGTAGAACGATTACAGAAATGACGTGACAGATGACGACAGCCTAAACACGAGAAAGATGTGAAGACCTAGCGAGATTTAGGAATATCGTGAAAAGAACATTTGTATGCTTACAAGAATATCACAAACCAGATCCGAAAATAAAGGACTAGATTAGCTGTCATCCACTATGTAACACCCTATATAAGGAGCGGAACATGCTTAAGGGAAATGAGGAGATCTTTTTAGAGTGGTGAGAAAGTTTTGAGGAGAGAGAAAAGTCTAGAACAGTGGTTGTATTCTTGGTTTCACTTCTGTAGTTGCAGAATAATCTACAACTACACCCTCAATGGAATTAGTAAAAACTCAAGAAGTTCTTGATGGTGAATGATAACTTTCTTATTAATTCTCTTAGTTGATTACATAGAATTATCAAAATGGAACTAGAATAGTTACAACTTTTTCTATTCTCTTTCCTAAGATAATTTCTTACACTCATTAAAAGAACCTCTCTAATTTTACATTTGAACTCCTATTTATAGTAAAACTTATGCAGCTATATATGAATTGCGAAGTATCGCAATTCATCCTCGCAAAATTATTTCATCCTCGCAAAACCTCATATTTCTCCGCGCTATTTCTATCATCGTATCATTTTATAACTCTTTTCTCCTTTATTTATTACGATACTCGTGAACTATTATCTTGCGATATTCAGTACCTACATCTTGCCTCTTCTCATGTCAATTCTACGAAGAAGAAATGATCGTGAGAACATAACGGTTACTTAGTATTTTAGAATTTGGACACGTCTTTTGTAACCGTCCTTTTCTAGTTATTCCCTTATATAACTCCTTTATATTCTCTTCCTTTTCTTCTTCTTACTTCTGCAATTTTATCTTATGCTCATACTCTCTATTACTGTTTTCTCTGCAATTTTTTCTTCTATTATATCTTCATGAGTTCTCCAAGGTAATTTCATTCTATCTCCGCGCATTTCATTTGTTCTCCTCTTTAATTTCTGTATAATTTGTTATCTGATTTTGGTTTATTTCAGCAAAATAACTCCTCAGATGAAACCTCAACTAAAAAATCCAAGCCCTAATCCACGAAGAAGAAAATCTGAGAATCAAAAGGTAGTTAAAATACTTTGCCTTCTTTCATGAACAATATATTGTTGCCTCAATTTTTAATCTACATTTTGATTCGCAGGTTGGCGAAAAACCAAACCCTGGTAAGAGATCTCGAGTAACTAAACCCACACCATTAATTCCGATTGATGATTTCCTTCCTGAAGTTGATAAGGAATTTTCCTCTCCTCCTCGTGAAAATGCTTCTTCACACACTCCTGCCTCTACTCCATTACCTACCTTTCAATCTCCCATCAGTGTCAATTTATCAACACTTCTTCAAGATCAACCCTCGCAAAATATTTTTTCAACTTCTTCTCTTGAAAAACAACCCTCGCAAAATATTTCTTCAACTTCTTCTCTTGAAAAACCTATCTTGTCCCCAAATCCTTTGAGTGCTATTTCTCCAAACAATTTTGACTTGCTCTTATTCCTTCAAATTCTTCTCCTCTTCCTCGGGAAATTCGAGATGGAATTTATTCAACTTTCGAATGTTATCCGAGGTTTTGACCAATACTGCGAAGTCTACTAATGTTCGTTCGCAATATGAGTTTTGCGAAGTTCTAAATAATTTCGTCAATCCAGACATTTCTTCTTCACGTCAATCCTTGGAAAAAGAAATTGAATTGCTTCGCCAATATTTGAAATCTTCTCAAGAAGAATGCGAGGATCTCCGTAAAGAAAATTATCATCTTAAAAATGATTCTCTCGACTGCGCGATTCTTCGCAAAAGAAATGATGAATTGAAAGGTATGATTGCTTATCTTCATATTTTCCCTTTTATTTACTTATATTCTTCATATGCTTGAAACATCCATTAAAACCCATTCCCTTTATAGAATCCATCCAGAAATGTAGAAGATTGGTACTTCACCATGAATCAGATGCAACAGAATATCGAACCAAGCATGAAAGCCTCTCAAACCAATTCTCCCATTTATCTAATCTTTACTCGTGTGCTCTTGACAACTCGACGCTCTTTTTCAAGAGAATACTCAACTAATATATGATCGAAATTTTTTGAATGATGACATATCTCAACTTTTTTTCTTCCTTAACTAAAGATAATTTGAGAATAGAAACCTTATTAGAAGAGAACAAAACCTTATCGAGAAGAGAAATGTTCGTTTTTGAATACAATGATTGTTTCTTCGCAAGAATTAAAGATTCTTGAGAATAAATGTTGCGATCAAGAAAATCTTCTTTCTTTGTTGAAAGGTGAACTTGAGGAATTAAAGAAGTCTTCGGATCTTTGAAAGAAATTCTTTTGTTATTGAGAAGAATTCCCTTATTAATAAGAATATAGTCTTGAGTGCTAAAAAGAATCAACTTGAAGAAGATTATTCGTCATTAAAAAGTCTTAATGCCAAACTTGCGAAGGATAAAATTTTTCTTCTTTCTAATGATCAAAAGCTTCAATCTCGACTTAAAGGATTAGTTGGTGATGGTTTTGATAATGCGATGAATCAGATGAAGAACTGTTGTCTATCTTTAGCTCAATCTCTTACTTCGCAAAGAGAAGGTAGTCATTAAAATTTGTTGCCTACGGTATATCTTTAAATTTCGTTATACTCGCAAATTTTATCCTTTGAATTTTGTTTTATTTGCAGAATCTGAGAACAACCTTCGTAATGCGAAAGCTGGATTAGAAGCCTCCTGTTCCGAGCTTCGTAAGAAAAATGCTTTGCTTTCTACCCGCTTAATCAACTCTCGTGACCATGCTACTCGGAGATTCAACTATCTTGCTTATTCCAAAGATATCGAAGATACCAACCATCAAAAAGCTATACTTCGTGAAAGTCATCTAAAAGCTCAAGTCTTTACGAATAACATTCTCTTATCAAGAGCCTTGCCTCCTTGCGAAAATTACTCCTCGAAAATATCCGACGATGAAGTTGCTCGTGAGCCTGATAGTGATTTTGATTATGAGAGTGATGATGAAGATCTTGATGAAGAGAAAGAATCTATTCCTCAAGGAGATGTTCCTGTTGTATATTCTTCAAAGGATGATATCTCACAAAAGTCGAAAGCTGCTAATGACCCTACTCATCTTAAAGATCCAGCACAGAGTGTTGATGAAGCATGATAACATTCTTTTTTCAATTTATCATTGACTCTCTGTCCTCCTTTCTTTTGAATTCCTTCTCTTAGTTCTGTTGGTTTTCTTTTTGCGAACAATTCTGTTTTTAAGAAGTACATCGATATTTTGCGAAGATGATTTAACCTTTCTTAAGAAGTATATCGATATTTTGCGATGATAATTTAACCTTTCTTTAATTAAATGTTTTCCTTATTTTGCCCCATTTGATCATATGAAGAGAAATAATATATAATCTCACAGATAAAGCTTAGTATCTCCTTTCCCCCTATTATTTCTCTTTAAATGATTAAACATTGTTGGAAGTATTAGAATATCTGCCTCAATTTATCTTACGAAGTTTCAACTTGTTACGATTGTAAATAAGAAATCCTCCCTTTTAAGTATAAGAAATAAAATATATGAAATATCCTTAATAAGTATACTACATATACAATACCTTTGAAGAAGTATTAGAAGTACTAAATCCGTCAAATGAAGAGATATAATAAGTATTAGAAATACTCGATCTACCAAATGAAGAGATATAAGAAGTATTATAAGTACTCAATTCACCAAATTAAGAGATATAAGAAGTATTCAATATGTGAATAATTATGTAACATATGACGAAGTATAATGATTACTTAACCTTCACCAAATAAAATATCCGTTGAAGAAGTATAATAAATATGAGATATTCTTGAAGAATTATAAGAAGTATTCGACTTTTGGAGAAATATTCAATATATGGAGAAGTATAAGAAGTATGTAATTCTCGTAAACGTTTACGAATATGAACTTATCTGTATTTGATTGCTATCAAAATCGCATCTTTTTTTAAGTCTTCGTTAAAATTCTTCAATGATGTTGTCTTCTTTGATAGGACTTTTTGTAAAAATTATTCAATGATATTGACAGAACTGTCTTCTCTTCAAAACTTCATAATGTATATTCTTGTAAAATTTCTTCAATGATATCGACGAAGCTGTCTTCTTTTCAGATCTTCATAATGTATATACTTGTATAATTTCTTCAATGATGTTGATGTAATGAATTTCATTAATTTCTGTGGTCTTATCATGCCTTCCTAAGTAAAGGTCTTATTTTGCCACCTCTTTTGTAGTACATTTTTGTATTTGCGATAATATGACAAGCATGAACATTCTTGCGAACATACATCCTCGTGACATTATCGTCTTGCGATGAAATCGCAGGACGTTTTTACACTTTCATGTAATAACCCATTGATCTCATCTTAACTTCTTTGTTTCATTATGCGAGTTCTTTTTGTATGTTTTCCTTCTCTCTTTTTTTTTTTTTTTTTTTTTTTTTTTTTTAGAATGCTCGCAGAACTTCATTTGTTGCACAAATATGACAAGCCTTTATGTTTTCGCAAACAAGAAGCCTCGTGACATTTGCGTCTTATAGCACGTATCAGCTCCCTAATGGAGGGTGCTGCCCTTTATCTTCCCCCTGGTTGCCCCTTCAAGGAAGCGTACATCGACCATACAAGGTTAGCTCTTCCCATCCGGTTCTGCCAACAACCATCTTTTGATCGTAACCTCTTATCCTTTTTTCCTATAGGGCTTATAGTTATGAGGTTGCACCCTATGGGGTATCTTTGGGCCAAGTGCATCATTTGCCAAGACTTTTCAAAAATGGCAGATGTGGTTCAACCTCACCCGGCACTCTTGACTCAACCGTGTACCTCGGCGCCTTGATCGTTTTCTGCACTTCTTGGGAAAGACAGTATGCCTTAGTCGCCCAACCTAAATATTCTTACACCGCATTTTATATTGCGTAATGTCGCTAGATTAGGTGAGAATCCAAGGTGTCTAACCCGGATAGGTACCCCATTATTGGGTTGTACCCCTAAATTTTTACCATGTACTAAGGGCCCTTGGTGGTTTTCCGGTTACCCTTAGCCACGTTTATAGGTACCCCCTTAAATGACGTACTTTAGGACTTTGCCTCTTACGAAATATAGCTTCGCGAACTAGGGTGTACGCCACAAAGGTTTGCCTGTATAAAATTTTCTGCGGCTCTCTTTCTTTTTTGGAGGCTGATCACAGATTACGGTCTTTTATTCGCAAATTAATGAAAGTTTAATCGCAATATAAATTTTGAAACTCGTAACTTTTCCCAATTTCCTGCGAGCAAACAATATTCGTAAAAATTTTCATGAGTTTTATGGATAATACCTTTTCAAATATAGTCTGTTCCAAGGTCTACCAAGCCTCAAACCCATGTCTCTCCCTTCTGGATCCATCAGCCGATAAGCTCCGCTTCCTAAAACTTCTTTAATAACATATGGTCCATCCCATTTTGGTGCTAATTTTCCTCCATTTTCTTTTTGATATGGAGGTGTTTCTCGCATGACCAAATCACCTGGTTTATATTCACGTTCAATGACTCTCTTGTTGTATTCTCGAGCTAATCGTTCCTGATAAATCTTCATATGGTGCAACACCTTTTCTCTTTTTTTCTTCCAAATCATCCAATTCATTTAATATTACTCCCGCACTTAAATTTCTTTCCCAAGCTTCTTTCTTTGTTGTCGGAATTACAACCTTTGTGGGTATCTGCTTCTACTCCATATGTTAGATAATAAGGAGACATTCAGTTGCTTCTCTTCTAGTTGTATTGTATGCCCAAACTGCGCTAGGTACTTGCTCGCACCATCCTTTGAGATGTCCTTCTAATTTCTTTTTGATTGTATCTGCGATTGTTTTATTTGTTGCTTACACTGTCCATTAGCTTGTGGATATAACGAGGTTGACTTCCCACATTTTATCCTAAAAGCACTGAGTAACATCTCTATGTTTTGCCCCTCAAATTGTTTTCCATTATCGGATACTAGTTGTCTTTGGAACCCCGTACCTGCAAATGAGGTTCTCAAATATGAATGTAAAAACATCTTTATCATGAATATGCTATACTGCTTTTACTTCTGCGAGCTTCGTGAAATAATCTGTTGCAACTATCAAGTATCTCCTTTGTCCAGATCCAAGTATAAATGGTCCAACAATATCCAACCCCTATTAACCAAAAGGCCAGCAGCTTGTTGAAGAAGTTAATGTGGCCCCTGGTGCATGAATTCTTTTACCATGTCGTTGACATTCCTTGCATCTTCGTACGAACAATTTTGCGTCTGTATGCATATAAGGCCGTAATATCCTTGTATCTTTGCTCTATATGCTAGAGATCTTCCCCCACTATGATTGCCAGCTTCTCCTCCATGTAACATATTCAATATTTTTTCTCCTTCTTAGCGAGTTAAGCACACGAGAGGTGGTCCATTGAAAGATTTTCTATATAAAATTCCTTCTTGCAACTCATAGTTTGTTGCACGACTCTTTAATTTATGTGCTTCTAGTCTACATTTCTGGATATTTCTCCTGTTGCGAGATATGCATGAATTTCTTTTCTCCAATCTGCGATGTTGTTTGATAACTCTCTTTCTACTTCCATCGCAACAGCTTCCTCAATTTCTTTCTCTTTTTCCACTGATGGGTGTTGAATTATCTGTATTTGGATATTTCTTGTATTTGGATTTGTCATCATGCTTGGAATAAATGCAAAAGCATCTGCGAGACAGTTATATTTTCTAGATATATGTCTCCATTTTAATTTTGGTATCTTCGCAGATAATTCCTCAACGAGTTTCTTGTATTTCTTCAAAGAAGATTCATTTGTGGTATATTCCTCTTTAATTTGACAAATCACTAACTGCGAATCACTTGTTATCCTTATACTTTCAAGCTTCTTTTCTATTGCGATCTTTAATGCATGCACTACAGCTTCGTACTCTGTTTCATTGTTCGTGGATGCAAATTCTAGTCTGAATGAGAATGTTGTTCTTTCTCCTTCTGGTGAAATCAACACGACTCCAATTCCATTTCCCTCACTATTGGATGATCCGTCCACTAGAATTTCCCATCTATCTGGTTCTGTTAACAAGTCTTTTGGATTTCCAAATTCTTCTTCAACATCCATCATTTCCTCTCTTTGCTTCATCTTCTTCCAAAGGAAATTATGCCAAAAAATCTGCGACGACTTGTGATTTTTGCGATGACAATACTTCGTATTTTATCTTGTAATGGTTTACTTGTGCATTCCACCTTTCTATTCTTCCTGACCTTTTTGTGTTCTTCATGATTGATTCAATTGGGACTTTGGTTACCACTTTTATCACATGTGCTTGAAAGTATATTCGTAACTTGAATGATGCATAAACCAAGGCTAAGATTAACTTCTCCATTTTAGAATAGTTCTTCTCTGCTGCATTAAAGGTTTTACTAATGTAGTAAATGGGCCTTTCTACTCCTGCGTCTGCTCGCAACAGAACTACACTTAGAGCATATGGATTTGTTGCGAGGTATACCAATAATTCTTCGTCTCTCTCTGGTTTCTGTAGTATAGATGTATTTGCGAGGTATTCTTTGATTCCTTGAAAAGATTTTTCACATTTATCAGTCCACTTGAATTTTGCTCCCTTCTTAAGTATGTTGAAAAAATGCTTGCACTTATCTGACATTAGCGAAATAAATCTTCCAAGTGAAGCAAAGAGTCCATTTAGCTTTTGTACTTCTTTTACCGTTGCAGGTGTTGGCATGTCACGAACTGCTTGGACCTTTTCTGGATCAACTTGTATTCCCTCCTTTGATACTATGTATCCCAAGAACTTTCCAGATGAAACCCCAATTATACATTTCTCAGGATTTAATTTGATGTTGAACTTTCTCATTTGCTCGAATATTTCCTTCAAATCTTGCACATGATCTTTAGCTTCCTTGCTTTTTATCAACATATCATCTACATATACCTCCAAAGTTTTATGTATCCACTTCGCGAACACTTTTTCAACCATACGTTGATATGTAGCACCCGGATTCCGCAAACCAAATGGCATCTTCACATAACAATATAAACCCCTTGGAGCAAAAAAGGCAGTATGTTCTTGATCTTCTTCTGCGAGTGATATTTGATTATACCCTTTATATCCATCAAGTGAAGTGACTCTATCATGACCTGCAGCTGATTCCACCATTTGTGGTATATCTGGTAATGGAAAACTGTCTTTGGGACATGCCTTGTTTAGATCAGTGAAATCTATGCAAATTCTTATTCCTTTATTCTTTTTCGGAACAATGACCATATTCGCAATCCATTCTGGATATTTTGCTTCCCTTATGATCCCTGCATCCACCATCTTTTGTAATTCTTCTTCTATCTATACATGATAATTTTGTGATATCTTCCTTATTCTTTGTTTGAATGGTCTTACATTTTTATCTATGTTCAATCTATGACACGCCACTGATGGATCAATTCTGGTATCTCATCTACACTTCTGCGAAGATATCTTTATATTCTCGCAAAAGATCAATAGTTCTTTTTCTTCTTCTTCATCCATCTTAGTTCCAATTTGCAAGAATAAAGGCTCCTCTTTACTTCCGATATTTATTTCTTTAGTTGGTTCAATTGCAACATAGCTTGGACTTTGCTCCCCATAGGTGTTGGTTCTTTGATTATTTTTGCTGGTTCCCCTTCTTTTTCTGGAATCTCATTTGGTATACCTATCCCTTCCTTTGCTCTTATTGTATACACTCGGAATTCTTCTTCCTTTTTTGTTTCTTTCTTGCTCTTCCTCCGCATTGTGTTACTTCAATTTGATAACAAAATTTTGCACTATCAAGATATCCTTTTATTTCTTGTACTCCATTTGGTGTAGGAAATTTGATTCTTTGATGTAATGTTGAAGCAACATCTTTGATCGCATGAATCCACGGCCTTCCTATCAGCATGTTATATGGAGATTCCATATCTATCACACACAAGATTACATGTGTTTCGATTTCTCCTAGTAATATTCGCAGCGCGATTTCCCCTTTAGATTTTGTTGTAGATTTTCCTAATCCATGAATAAGACATTTTGAATTTGTGATTTCTTCATCTTTAATTCCCATCCCCTTAAGTGCATGATAGAATATGATATTAACAGAACTCCCTGTATCAACCAAAATTCGGTTTAATTTCCATTTTTTCTGACTTTCTTATCTTCTAGCATGATCGAATTGTGATCACCAATGGTGAAGTGTGGTTCAAGTCTTCATTTGGAATTTATGCTGCTGAAAATGTGATTTTTCGCTTTTCCCATTCTTCTAAAGTTGTTATCTTTTCTTCCTCCATGATCTTTCTTCCTCTACAATCTCGCTTGTATATTTTTCCCTTCATATTACTATGAAATTCATCAATCATTGTCTTTGTGATCATATTACATTCTTCTTTTTTACAATCTCCATCTACTGACTTCATTTGATCTTCAAATTTTCCACAATTCCCTCAAATTTAGGCTACCACAATTCTCAAGTCCCTGTTTCTAGCGCCAATTATGTAGTTGCAGAATAATCTACAACTACACCCTCAATGGAATTAGTAAAAACTCAAGAAGTTCTTGATGGTGAATGATAACTTTCTTATTAATTCTCTTAGTTGATTACATAGAATTATCAAAATGGAACTAGAATAGTTACAACTTTTTCTATTCTCTTTCCTAAGATAATTTCTTACACTCATTAAAAGAACCTCTCTAATTTTACATTTGAACTCCTATTTATAGTAAAACTTATGCAGTTGTATATGAATTGCGAAGTATCGCAATTCATCCTCGCAAAATTATTTCATCCTCGCAAAACCTCATATTTCTCCGCGCTATTTCTATCATCGTATCATTTTATAACTCTTTTCTCCTTTATTTATTACGATACTCGTGAACTATTATCTTGCGATATTCAGTACCTACAACTTCCTTCTTGTAAAATTTCTAGATTCAATTAATAAAAAGTGTGGTTGTTGATCTTAAAGATGTGTTGATTATTATGAATTCTTGTGAGGGATGTATTGTGGGAATTACTGCAACTACATAATGAAGCTAGAAACATGGAATGAAGATTGTTTTAGTGTGAAGATTGATATTGTGATTTGAAAGAATTTGGAGTAATTGGTGAAGAATTTATATAAGTTTCTACTTCTCGTTAAGATTAAAAAGATGGCTAGAAGAAGAAATGCTTCAAAACAACCAACAAATATTAGGAGGAGTAAGAGGCTTGCTGGTAGAGGGAGAAATGAAATTGAGGAATCTTAAAGAATGAACGCAAGAAACAATGAAGAAAATCAAGTTCAACAACCAATTCAACGTACACCGATACAAAATAGAACTACGGATTACAATAGAGTGAGTGTACACACTTGGTGATCAGATTCAGCAGATGAAGCGGAAGAAGAGAAGCAATTAAGAAACGATATACGAGTAGAGAGATGCCAAGAAGCAATTGGAAGGATAATTCGTGGAAATAAAGAGATTGAAGCATTAGAGGCATTGAGGCAAAGAATACACGAATAAAGGAGACTAGAAGCAGAAGAACATGCAAATATGACAAGGAAAAATCATGAATTGAGGATGAAAAACATGAGATTACAAAATAGAAGGTCAAGAAGCACTACAAGATCAAGTTCAAGATCAATTAGAGGAGAAATAAGACGAAATTCGCTTGTAGAAAATGCTAATGAAGATACTCGAGAGGAAGTACAAAATCCAGATGAAGAACGTTGTGAAAGAAGATAAATGATTGAAGATCGCTACATTCAACATGGTGAAATTCCCCAAAATGGAAAAAACGACAGAAATCAGGGGAATGGGCAACGTCAAGGAAGAAATAATCAAGATGACGAAGAAAATCAGGAGGAAGGAATAAGAATATTACATGGGAGAGAAGATCAAAGAAATCAACAAATAATAGAAGATGAAATCGAGAGACATTATGCTGAACAAGCACGTCTAGCTCGCGAAAGGGAAAGGCTGAGAGCAGAAGTGGAGGAACAAGAGTTCCAAGAGGCAATACGCCAGAACAATCATGATAATCGAGAAAGAAGACGTGAACAAAACCGTAATAATGGTAATATCAATGAATAATATGATAGAGTACAAAGGAGAGCTGAAAGACAACAAAGATAATTGAGGAGAAATGAAAAAAATCACAGAGGAGAATATGAAAGGTATAATCATGTGCGAATTCACGAAAGAGATGAAAGAGGAGATCGCAGGGAAAGACAAGAAGAAAATAATGAACAAGAAAATCAAAACATACATGAACGCAGGAGAAGAGAAGCAGAATTAAAAAGACCAATGGAATTAGCTCCTGGTGTAAATGAACAAATCTTAAGAGAATTGGCGGAGATGAAAGGAATGCTAAACAACAGAAGAGAAGGAGGCATGAGACAATTGGATGAAGCCATAGAACAAGGTGCAAAAACTCCATTCACATAAGAAGTAAAATTAGGAGGAATACCCCCAAAGTGCAACCTGCCTGCATTAACTAGCATCTTTGACGGAACAAATTGTGCAATTCAACACATCAAAGCGTATGTGAGATGTATGCTGCAATGGGAAAACCATGATGTTGTATTGTGCAAGTACTTTGCATCCAGTTTAATAGGGGAGGCGTTGAAATGGTTCGAAGGTTTACCAAAGAATACCATAACATCTATCAACCATTTGCAGACTACATTCTTAGGGGCGTATATAAGTAACAATTCCTCGAGACCTGGCATTGAAGATGTATTTGGGTTAAAGCAAAAAATTGGTGAAAGTTTGAAGCATCTAATCATGAGGTGGAAGACAATGTGTAGTGAAATGGCTGGCCGTGTGGATGAGAGATACCTCATCCTATCATTTATAAACGCAATGTTCGCAACCAATATATTGTATATTCAAATTTTCAGAATCAAGAATACAATCACAATGACTGAGCTGCG